>JAXQQM020087628.1:0-31026 GCA_034641835.2 Pinus albicaulis
CAACCAAAGTATACATGTGACAAAGTGTTACTATGATCTGATTCAACCTCCTAGGTCAACTTAAGGAAGTGGAATAGAAAATGCGCAACAACACAAACATTCTGCACATGCTACAGGACACACAGGGGCCATACCAACCTTTCAGGAGGCTATCCCCTGATCCACATTAACTTTTCATGCATCAATTCCCTAGTTGATCCCTTGACATGGGAAAGAGTTTGACTATAAGCCTCCAATCGCACGCACAACATGGGTATGCATGTGACTCGGGACTTTTCCCAGTAGTCCTAAGCCTGCGACCCTAATTTCTAGACCACTTTTTCAAGCCCAAAGCCCAGGTCACTGCCCAAAACTCCTTGAAACATTTAGAACTAAAATATAGCAACATAATAACAATGTAAAATCAAACACTTGAACAAGTACTTAACTGGATCCCTACTAGCCATGACAAGTGTTTCATCAAACATGTCACAAATATGTAATCTATAGTTTTAAACAACATATCTGAGCATAGGGGTCTCATACTTATCTGAGAATTTCTAAGAAGCATTTTTTCCTCCTCCTATTAACTGCATTATCATCTATTTGGTCATATATACCTTGTTCATTCATTTACAAGTAAAAACATGATCAGAGCCATACATCATTATTGAAATAGAACACATTCATAACAAACATATAGACAATAGAAATGACAAGAATAGAACAGCTATATAAGCCACATAATAACAAGCATATTTACCCTTCAATAAAAGAGGAAAAGAGCTCTTATTGACATAAGAAAAATGCATCCAAGTCTGGTACTTCCACATTCCACCCGATGATAGACATGGCTGAGACAAATCTCTCTTCATCCAAGCATGAATCTGGGATCTCATAAAAATCATCAATCAAAACCAAACCAGAGCTTCCAGAGACCAAACCACCTCAACCCTCAACCAATTATTCCACCTCATAGTCAAACATCACAACCATCACTAGATTGATCTCCACCTAAGTTGTCCAGGGCTCTAGAGTGTTTGTTCCGACCAGGGCTTCTAGGACTAGTAACTCAACCCACAGTTGTCGTCGGGCTTCTAGAGCGATTTTCCAACCAGGGCTTCCAGGACTAGTAACTCAAACCGCCAAGGCTTCCAGAGCATTTGTCCATCCAAGGCTTCTAGGACTAGTAACTCAACCCAATATATTAGATGGCTTCCATAGTGTTTGTCCAACAAAGGCACATGAGAACCAACCATAAAAAAAAAAAACATTGAAACGAACCCACAACACCATGGCCATCCAGGAAATGGAAAGGCTAGGAAAAACCAATGTCAATCGAGGAAATCCTCCATGCCAATAACAGATCATAAACAAATAACCACATGCATATCCCATGCATGCAAAAACTAGTGATGAAATCATACATGCAACTCAGTACTTGCAAGAAAAACTCATTGTAGCTATTGATCTCGATGTCCTCTTGCACTTTCCTACTTTTCATTTGCCTTATTGCTCCAAATCCCAAGTATGCCACACTCCTCCAAGAGTTCTCCAAGAAACTCTAAGTATCCAAGAGTATTAGGGAGGGAATAAAATAAGAGCTCCAAAACTGAACTGACAAAATTATTGAGCCAAAATATTTCCAACTTGTCCTCGAGAAGCCTTTTTATCAATGAGGCCTCTATTTCTTCAATTTTCCATTATATTCCTTCATTTTCTCCTCAAATGCCATCGACGACCTTTCACACCGATCTTCTCAAGGCATACGCGGATATGTCTAGGAGAAGTCGCGTATACATGCGGGAAACAACGTGCCAAGTCGCGTATGGGAAAAAAAGCGCTCATAAAGTGCAAAACCAGGGGTAGCCACCATGGTATTGACCCATTGTATTGGGTAATGATTCGTCTAAATGACCCCATCCAGGAATACCATCGGAAGTAATGTAGTTTTGGCTCATGGTATTGAAAAAGGGGCTCATGGTATTGAAAAAGGGTAAACCTATATAAAGAGAAGAAATTCATTATGCAAATCATGAGTGTGGGTGCAAGATGTCTGAGCTTGAATGAATACTTCTCTCTGAAGTATATCTGAATGGAAAGGGTTACAGTTGAATGATAGATCTGAATGTATGATGCACCAATGATGAAGAAGGGGGTCTAGATCTGAAATGTACTTGTATTTGCTAAATCTGTTTATGGAATGATTAGATCTGTGAGGAGGCGAACATCTGTCTGAGGTAAAGGGTAAAATCTGAAGTGATGTATCTGTGGTGAAGAATTGCAATGACATAAAAGTCTCAAGAACCATACGCTAGTTCGCCGAAGAGGAATCGCGTATATACGCGGCTTCGATGAAGAGAAAGCGCGTATGCGCAATGAAATTGGATCTGTAATATGTACAGAAGTATACACTGGTTTATGTGAACAGAAGCGCGTATATACGCGACATCAGAGAAAGGAAAGCGCGTATGCAAACTAGGGTTTACTAAAGTCTGTGGTAAGAAATGTCTGATGCGATACTGTTTGGTTCTTGATATACGTCGAGTGAGTTATATGTATCTGTTTCATGGTTATTTGTGCTTAAAAAGGTATGGAGTGGGTCCAGTCTGAAAATATGATGAAACGTGGCCTGCAAGTTGTGTTCTAAAGGAAGCTTTGGATCCGGTGTGAAAATTGATGAAACGTGGTCCATGGTGGTGCTGAGGGTTGTAGCCTTCAGTCAGGGGGTTGTAGCTCCCTTCCAGGTGAGGCTGGTAAACGAGAGCGGGGGGTCGTAGCTCCCTTCCAGGAGAGGCTGGTAAACGAGTCAGGGGGTTGTAGCTCCCTTCCAGGAGAGGCTGGTAAACGAGCGCAGGTGGGTGCATGCGTGCTGGTAGGAGTCTGCACCAGCACATATGTTGTAAGATGTTTTCTCTATAATAAAATATTTAAAGGTTTGGTGCAAAATCGCAGCTGTGGCTTTCTCCATCATTTCCACCTATAAATCCCTGTGTTCATGTGTGATGCTTTGTGTGATGGTTTATTCCCGTTGTTACTACACATGTTTACCGTTAACTTAACATCATATGAATGAATATTGCAAAGAACTAAGTTATCAAATATCTCGCATATTTAGATCTCCGTTAATACGCGAGTTGTATGAAGGATATCCGCGTGTATACTGATTTTATCAAGGAAAGTAGCTTTATGGTTTTAGAGAGTGAAAAAGTAAAAAGTTTTGAATATGAAGTAAATACCATTCACCCTCCTAGTATTTTTCCAACAATTGGTATCGAGCAAGTTTCTGCAAAGCTTTGATCGCTGAAGGAGATCAATCCACTAGCTGGGAAGTCAAGAAGGAGTGATGTCTATAAAGCCACCTCTATTCATTTGAAGCAATCTAATATTCGAAGGTACGAACAAAATCATATCTACAAAGTCTTGGGGTATGTATGGGCATCTCCTGAAGAAGGTTATCAATACTGATAAGTATTCCTACTCAAGGCAAGAAAGGAAGAAGTATGAAATCAATGCCAAAGCGTAGTCTTCTTATTAGAAGCATGTCCAACCAGAATTTTCTAAAGTGATGCACACATTCAAAGAAAGAAATATGGGAAAAAATCATTCTAAGCTATGAAGGAGACACAAAGGTAAAAGTGCAAAACTCCAAACTCTTAGAATTGAATATGAAAATTTGAAGATGCATAGTGATGAGAGCATTGCCCATTTCTTCTTACACTGGATGATATTGTAAATCGAATGAGAAATTTGGGTGAAACCATAACTCATACGTAGACTTGGTGGAAAAAGTCTTAAGATCCTTTTGACTTCAAAATTTGACTTTAAAGTTTCACTATTGAAAAAAGTCAAGATTCAAGTAAACTCACTACTGTTCAATTACATACTTCTATCGCTTTGAAAATGAGACAAGGAGGTCCGCCCCCAAATCAAAGAAGTCGCTTTTTAAGGTATCCGCAAGAGGAAAAGAAATGGTGTTATCAAAGAATCCGCCTATATATCCGAAGAAGAAGCGAATTTTGTGAGAAAGCTCCAACTAGGTACTCGAAGATTCAGTTGCAAAGCTTCCCTTCAAATGTTTTGAGTGTGGAAAAGTTGGTCACTATGTCGCTAAATGTCCTTATAGAGAAACGTGTGTAAAGGGAAACAATTTGAAAAGAGGAAGAGTTATTATGCAAATGAAGATGATGATGAAGTGTCTAGTGAAGATGAAGAAGATTCTCGACCATGATATTAAACCGCCATGGCAAAAGAATCTAGAGAAGGAAAAGGATACTTTTATGCTCGAAGACAATGATTTTCTTGAAGAAAACAATCAATTCAAAGTAAGCCTAGAAGAAAAGAACATGGAATTTATAGAGACTCTTGAAAATCATCTTGAAGCAAAAGAAAACACATCGAGAAATTGAGTGTGAAGAGTAAGTCTGGCTAAGATAATGAGAAAGGAAAATCTCTCAATCTTGCATTTGCTAAAATTTCGAAACCTTAGATGAAATTATCAATACTCAACGCTTCATATAAACAAGTCTTGGATATATCGAGAATCCTCTCGTGTCAAAGACCAAACTATCTAAAGGCAGCACCACGGTTTACAATATTCGCCCTCTCAACAACAAGGAAGCAAGGATTCTTGCTGTAAAGTGTGATCATCGCACTTCAAGGAACATCACAGAATAACTTTCAAAGGAGTCTAACCACAGGTAAATCCAAATAGAAGATTTCTTGATTACAAAAAATGTTCATTTCAATGGACAATGTTTTACATGTCACAATTTTGGCCACAAAGTTACCTAATGTGTTTACAAAACCATCATGACAAGAGAAGCAAGAAAGAAAAGGTTGAATACTCAACCAAAGAAGAATACCAATAACAAATTTTCTCCCTCTTCAAATGAAGTTGAATGTGCTTATTGCAATAACTTTGGCCATGAAGAATCACGTGTGAGCAAAGTCCAGCCAAAACAGCACTTTCCTCAAGTTCCAAAGTATGGAAAAAGAAGGAATTACAAAGTTGAAAATTGTGGGATAGCATTATTTTGCGAAAGGTGAAGAAAATCAATACACATTGATAGGATGTTCAAGACATGACAGTGACAAAAGAAACTCCTTACATATAATGAAAGAAAAGAAAGTAACTTTGAAATGATTCTCCCACTGTAATTAAAGGAAAAGGTCCGTGTTTCTAAAAGAAAAGGTGAAGGCTAAGGATGTCATGTATGTGGATGGATTAAGGCATAATCTCGTTGAGTGTAAGTCAAATGTGTGATCAAGGAACTCAAGTTGTCTTTAGTTCAAAAGAATGTGGTTCGTGATCTTGACAGAGGTAAAATTATTATAAAAGGGAAAGAAACTAAGCAAACTCCGTATGTACTAAACTCCAAAGATCAATGTTACTTGAGCAAGTCTTCTGTGAAAATTGGCCGTGGCATAGAAGGTCAGTATCCGAGCTTCTCTCAAATCAACAAAGCAAAAGGGACAAGTCTGGATCTTCCCAATATTAATCTACCGTAAAGTATCAACATGTATAATCTCACAATCTCGGTAAGCGTACTGCAGTACGATTCAATGCCAAGAAGGATCTTCAAGTAAGCCTTGAACCTGTCCATACCGATATCCGTGGACCTATGAGGAAAATTACTACGTGGGGAAGAATAATACATTCATTTATTGATGACTACTCTAGAATGTGTTGGATCGGGTTCATTAAACACAAAGATGAAGCATTTGAAAATTTCGCATTCTCAAAGCATTGGTAGAAAATGAATTAGATCTAAATCAAGCACTAGATCTGATCGAGGGGAGGGAGAATATACATCAAATGAATTCTTTTGAATTTTGTGAACAACATGGCAAAGATAGCTTCCTCGTAGAAGTGTGACTCCACAACAAAATGGCTTAGGCGTAAAGAATGAATAGAACAATTGTTCAAATGGCTAGAGCTATGCTTGATGATTCTCGAACTCTGACATACTGAGTGAAGGAAGACATACAGTTGTGCCTAACATTCTCAACAAGGCTCATGTTCGAAAACAGTGACAAAAATCCATACTAACTGCATGGTAATTCTCCCAATCAGAAGATTTAGAGTTTTTAGCAAATGCTTTACTGCAGCCAATGATGAAAAGCTTGGCAAGTCAAACCTGTAGATCGATGAAGGGATATTTCTTGGTTACTCATCTGCTTAAAGTTTACACATGTTACAATAAAAGTTTTAAAGATTGTTGAATGTATTGATGTTGTTATTGATGAGTCTCCATAAGCCCTAAAGAAGAAAAAAACAAGAAAAGAAGATGATGGTGACTTATGGCCTTCTACATCAAATAGAAATGATATAAACAAGGATCCAATGAAGAACCCAAAAATGATCTATCTGAAAAGCTCCATCCGCATATGTTCAAAAGAATCATCCTGAATATCAAATTTTGGGATACAAGGAATCTAAAAATGAACGCAGGAGAACTCCGGGTGGGATCTTTCTAGTCGCCTTTCGCACTTCTATCCACAATTGAACCACAATACAATGTCAATCAAGCTAGCAAAGATGAATTTTGGAAGTTGTGTCATGGATGAAGAGGATCACTGAAATTGAAAAGAATGACACTGGGAACTGGTGCCAAGACCACATGATAAAAATGTCATTGGAAAACTAAATGGATTTTCAAGAACAAGTTAAATGAGAAGGATGTTGTGCTACAAACAAAGCCAGACTCAGGTTTGCAAAGGGTATACTCAACAAGAAGGTATAGACTTTGAAGAAACTTTGCTCCCAGAGCCAGACTTGAAGCCATAAGAATGTTTCTTGCTTTTTCAAGTTATCACCAATCAAAGTTTATCAAATGGATGTTAACCGCTTTTCTTAATGGTGATCTAGAAGAAGAATTATATATAGAATGAACTGTATGATTCATTTTGGAAATGATGAAAATCTTATTTGTAGACTTAAAGGCTCTATATGGTCTCAAACAAGCTCCAAGGGCATGGTATTATCGTCTTGACAAGATTCTGTCAACAAGGATTTTCAAAGGGGTCTCATTGATAGTTAAACTATACAACAAAAATTGAAAATGATAACTATTGACAAATATATATGTTGATGATATCATTTTTGGGAGTAACGACAATCTATGAGTCAAAATTTTCTTCCTCATTATGCAAAGAAGAATTTGAAATGTCCTTACTTGGGGAACTAACATTCTTTCTGGCTTACAAGTGCATCAAACTACAAACATGGTACATTCTATCAGGTAACATTCAAGCAAATTCCGAAGAAATATGGCATGGAAGAATGCAAACTCAAGTACACCAATGATAACCGGATGCAATCTCGGGGCTTCATGATGATTCTCCCACTATGAATCAACCAGACATATCAATGATAGGAAGTCTACTTTTCTCACTCCTGACCTAGACTAGACATTATGCATGCAGTTGGGATTGTTGGACGATTCCAAGCTAATCCAAAAGAGTCTCACCTTCAGGCTGTCAAAAGAATATTCAAATATCTACAAGGAACTCAAGACTTTGGTCTATGGTATCCAAAGAATGTTGATCTTACTCTTCATGCTTACACCAATGCAGATTGGGCTGGAAGTGTTGATGATCAGAAAATCACTAGTGGTGGTGCATTCTATATGGGACTCCGGTTAGTATCTTGGTTCAGCAAGAAGCAAAATTCTATTGCCTTATCTACAGCAGAAGCAGAATATGTGGCTGCCGCATCTTGTTGCACTCAACTCCTTTGGATGATGCAAAACTTACAAGATTTTCAAATCAAATGTACACCTCCTGTCCCCATTAAGTGTGACAATACAAGTGCCATCAGTATTTCAAAGAATCCTGTCATGCATTCGAAGACCAAGCACATTCCCATCAAGTATCACTTCTTACGTGAACAAGTGCTTGAGCAAAAGGTGAAGTTGGAGTATGTTCCCTCCAAAGAACAAGTTGCTGATATCTTTACCAAACCTCTGCCCAGGGAAGCGTTCGAGTATCTAAGACAGAAGCTGGGAGTGTTCTCTGCCAGTCAAAAGAACAATTCTGCTTAAATTTAGAAGATGGCATTGGATACGCGGGTTTCCTGAAACACAGTCGCGTATATACGCAAGTTCATGCACAGAAAACCGCGTATGTCTGATTGCTGACATTTTTCTAATTGGAGTCAGCTCTCTTCAGCACATCTGCAATGTTGTTTGGTGTCTCTGATACTGTTTGGTATCTCTGGTGGTGTTCCAGTTCTCATAATTCTAATTCATGCCTTGATGATTTGTTGCTGAAAGTGTTCAGGATGCACTAACTAAGGGGGAGCCTTAGTCATATGGAAAGGTTGCTTGGATGCACAGATTCAGGGGGAGCATTAGCTTTGCTGAGTATAATGCATTGTTGGCATTATGATGGTTCTGAAATATGTTCTTTTTCTTGAGGACTTTCTGGTGTTGGTCTTAAAGTTATATTTGTAGTTTGATGAAAAGGCCATGTAGAGATCCATGATGTAAAATTGTAATATTCAGTCATGTAAGGACTAGATAAATTTGTAAACCCGCTTGGTTGGGTAGCTGAGTCAAATTTTGTAAACCCACTTGGTTGGGTAGCTGAGTCAAATTTGTAAACCTACTTGGTTGGGTAGTTGAGTCTCATATGTAAATCCACTTGGATGGATCTTTGATGTAAGTATGAGTCATTGGTGATAGGAAATTCATAGAGTCATGTACTCCATTGGAAAATATGTTTGAAGATTCAGCATGAACTCAGGGGGAGCTTGGTCACTTCAGTATATATCAGATCTGCAGAACGCTTCTTCCACATGAGGAGAAAAGGGGGAGAGTATGCTGGTTTTTGATCCGCCCTTTGCCCTTGATGTCAAAGGGGGAGAGTGACATGGTGTTTGAATGAAGAGAAAGAATGGTGTCAAAAATGGAGAGAGTGACATGGTGTCATTGTATTCTTAATATACCTATCTGTTGTGGATTGGAAAATATGTTTGAAGATTCAGCATGAACTCAGGGGGAGCTTGGTCACTTCAGTATATATCAGATCTGCAGAACGCTTCTTCCACATGAGGAGAAAAAGGGGAGAGTATGTTGGTTTTTGATCCGCCCTTTGCCCTTGATGTCAAAGGGGGAGAGTGACATGGTGTTTGAATGAAGAGAAAGAATGGTGTCAAAAATGGAGAAAGTGACATGGTGTCATTGTATTCTTAATATACCTATCTGTTGTGGTAACCAAACACCATCGTGGTTGCCATCAAGTCCAAAGGGGGAGATTGTTGGCAATATGATGCAGAGTGTTGTCCTTGATGGCAACCCACTGAATGAAGATGAAGACATGCGACCGTTGACATGTGTTTGTCCTTGATGGAAATTCACCTGATGAAGTTATTCTTGACTTGATGGACTTGGTAAATGATGTAAATCTGATATAAAATGATGTTTGTTAGCAATATGATGTTGAGTGTTGTCCTTGAATGGCAACCCACTTGATGAAGATGATGACAACTTACTTGATGAAGTTGTGCTTGATAGAATATGTCTTGATGAACTAAATCTGATGTATCTACAGTGAGTACAGAAGGAAATGAAGAAAGGAATTCAATATGTGCTAGATCTATGATGAAAAGAGTATGTCTCAAGGCATACGCGGATTTGCCTAGTAGAAGTTGCGTATGCACGCGGTAAAGTATGTACCAAGTCGCGTATGGGCAAAAGCGCTCATAAAGTGCAAAACCGGGGGTAACCACCATGGTATTGACCCATTGTATTGGGTAATGATTCGTCTAAATGACCCCGTCCAGGAATACCATCGGAAGTAATGTAGTTTTGGGCTCATGGTATTGAAAAAGGGTAAACCTATATAAAGAGAAGAAATTCATTGTGCAAATCATGAGTGCGGGTGCAAGATGTCTGAGCTTGAATGAATACTTCTCTCTGAAGGATATCTGAATGGAAAGGGTTACAGTTGAATGATAGATCTGAATGTATGATGCACCAATGATGAAGAAGGGGATCTAGATCTGAAATGTACTTATATTTGCTAGATCTGTTTATGAAATGATTAGATCTATGATGAGGCGAACATCTGTTTGAGGTAAAGGGTAAAATCTGAAGTGATGTATCTGTTGTGAAGAATTGCAACAACATAAAAGTCTAAAGATCCATACGCTAGTTCGCCAACGAGGAAGCGCGTATATACGCGGCTTTGCTGAAGAGAAAGCGTGTATGCGAAATAAAATTAGCTCTGTAATATGTACAGAAGTATACGCTGGTTTATGTGAACGGAAGCGCATATATACGCGACATCAGAGAAAGGAAAGAGCGTATGCAAACTAGGGTTTGCTGAAGTCTATGGTAAGAAATTTCTGATCTGTTCTGCTGGTTTACTGATATCTGTCAGTGAGTTATATGTATCTGTTTCATGGTTGACTGTGCTTAAAAGTATGGAGTGGGTCCAGTCTGAAAATATGATGAAACGTGGCCTGCAAGTGGTGTCCTAAAGGATTCTTTGGATCCAGTGTGAAAATTGATGAAACGTGGTCCATAGAGGTGCTGAGGGTTGTAGCCTTCAGTCAGGGGGTTGTAGCTCCCTTCCAGGAGAGGCTGGTAAACGAGATCAGGGGGTCGTAGCTCCCTTCCAGGAGAGGCTGGTAAACGAGTCAGGGGGTCGTAGCTCCCTTCCAGGAGAGGCGAGTAGCGAGTGGGGTTGGGTGCCTCCGTCTTTACCTGTGTACGCACCGGCACATATCTTGTAAGATGTTTTCTCTATAATAAAATATTGAAGGTGAGCAAGCTGCAACGGTGGTTTTCTCGACTTGGGTTCCACCTATAAATCCTGGTGTTCTGTGTGTGATGCTTTGTGTGATGGTTTATTCTGTTGTTACTACACATGTTCTTGCTAACCCAACATCAGATGAATGAATAGTGCAAATAACTAAGTTAATAAATATCTGCATATTTAGATCTCTGCTAATACGTGAGTTGTATGAAGGATATCCACGTGTATACGCGAGTTTACTAAAGGAAAGTAGCGTATGGGTTTTAGAGAGTGAAAAAGTAAAAAGTTTTGAATATGCAGTAAATACTGATTCACCCCCCCCTCTCAGTATTTTTCCCAACACCTCATGCCTTTCCAAATCCTTTTCCATTGCCTTTGCAAATTTCCTTAGCCATAATAACCAAAATGAATACCCACTAGGATGTTTTTCCCACCATTAATCTTGGAATGTGTCCCATGACCTTGGTCTTATATATATTACATGTATTTTTAACCAGGGTTTTTACAGAACGCTCCCCCTTAGGGGAACATCGTCCTCGGTGTTCAACGATACCTATAACCAACAAGACTATTGATAGAAAAACATACTTCCCATGGAGCTTTATAACACAACTCATTTTAGTATTTACTATGACATCCTACTGAAAAACATAACCATCATACTGCTTACTAGATCTTTATAGCACAACTCATTATGGTATTTACAATAAAAACAACATTTTCTACAACCAACAAATAATTATAATGTCTATGGAGCTTTATAAACACCAATCGATACAATATTTACAATAATATACACATATGCACATTTTCTCAACCGACAAATAAATGGATACGATGTTCGTATAAGCAATAAGGGAATCCATAGGCTCACACCTCCACCCGTAAAGTAATACCAAGATTCACCTCCTTCCCAGGAATTCCATAATCCAATTCCAAAGTCAAAGTTGCATCCAATTTCCAGTGTTGTAATCATGTGCCACTTATTCCCTCATGGAACGGTTACCGACTCATTGTTCTAGGGCATACTCCCAATGTGCATCTGATTCCATATGGAAATTTTAATGAAAAAAAAAATCCATCTCTGACCTTCCCTTCTCTATTACACAATCCCTAAGGAAATTTTGTAAGTATACTAACAAATCCATCCCTGAACTATCATAATGCTACATGTTCCAATTCCCTTTGTTGACGTTACTAGTTCTTGCATCTGGTTCAACCACCAAACCGGGAATTTCCATGCTTTCCTGTACCAAGAAAATAATTCCCATTAGACTCAAAATGAATTTAAATAAACTCAAATCATACCTCATTGGTAGCTCATCAACAAGGTACACTTGCAATCTTGTTTACTTCTGGTCATAACAATTCAAACTAGTTGTTTGATCAAATCATCATGTATAAACATATCACATCTAATTAGCTCAAAACACAACCATCATAAATTAAAATCATGAATCACATGAAATCACCATAAACCATAATCATAAATCACATGTAACCATAATAATTCATAATCATAGATCACATGCATAATAAAACTGAAATTGATTACTGATATTTATCTTTCATTGGTCCTTACTTCTACCTTTGTTCTTTATGTACACACACCAGATCGACTAACACAATCGAAAGGCACCCAATGCCTTTGCTTCTCTTTAATCACGTACATCCACACACGATGTACAACACCAAACAATACATACACCCATACCAACATATAACACATACTCCTACACCTGGTGTACAATACACACAATACATACACCTACACTAACATACAACACATACACCTACACCCGGTGTACAATAAAACACACCACATACACTTACACCCGGTGTACAATAAAACACACCACACACACCTACATCTAGTGTACAACACAACACAATACACCTACACTCGGTGTACAACACAACATATACACCTACGTCTGGTGTAAAAAAAATACATATATGTATACAAAGTACAACACAATGGATACACATGTCACGATACAGTGACTACACAATGCACATATATAGTACCGCATGCTCGCAACACAGCATGCATGACATGCACACAATACCACATGGATACCGGTACCATACGTACAACATGTACATAATACCACTTGTACACAACACCACCTACACAATGTGTGCACAACATCACATGTACACGACACCACCTGCACAACGTGTACACAATGCCACATGTACACTGCACCACCTATACAACGTGTACACAATACCACATGTACACACCACCACATGCACGACATGTACACGGCACTACATGTACACAATGCCACATGCAAGACATGTACACAACACCACTTGCACACAACATCACATGTACAACATGTAGAAAGCACCACATGCACACATCACCACCTGTACAATAATGCACACAACACCATATGTATATAGCACCATATGTACAACATGCACACAACACCATATGTATATAAAACTACATATACAACATGTACATAACACCATATGTACACAACATTACATATCCAACATGCACATAGCAGCATATGCACACAACATTGCATATCCATCATGCGCATAGTACAATATGCACACAACATTGCATATCCAACATGTACGTAGCGCCATATATACCTAGCACTGCATATGAAGTATACACACATCACCATATATACAACATGAACACAACATCATAGGTAAAATTATTGGCAGGGATGTTACACGACTCTCGTGTGATGCACGTATGTTGGATCGTAACATCTTCCAATGTGATATGAGTTGTAGCACCGTCCCTCGAAGGGATCCATGTGGCACTATGATCCTCGACTTCACCCTACTAAGGGTCTACAAATCATAAACATATTTTAAAATATATATCTAAAAAACTAGAAGCACAATAACATATACATTAAATTCAAACACATTAGTTGAAGACGATTTAAATTTATAGAAAAATTCAAGACATAAACACATAAAGTTTAAAGAGGATTTATAAAGGTAGGAGGTGTACCTGAAATAGATGAAGAAGGTCCACTAGAGGTAGCATGATCATCAACAAAGATAGAAACACTACCTATAACACTCTGACTGGTGTCGGTATGAGTGGAATGCACACCCTGGGTAGGCTACATGATTTATCACAAGCTCGACCATGTTAACACAATCAAAAGAAGTGATCAAATATACCTTCACACTTTTTTTTGTTTATAAATAATGCATTTTATTCATAAGGAATAAATACGTAAATATATATGTAAAAATTTGAAATAAACATATTTGTGAATTTAATCAATTTCATGCCAACCAAATACTCCAATAGACTTTAAGTTCTTATAATGTTTGACTTTGGCACATGATATGCACTAGGTGTAAGCACATGAAAACAATGTTTCTTGTACAACACACTACATAATGAAACAATATGGTACAAATTAGAAAAGAGTCAAAATACTTTTACTCACTCCAAAAGCACTTTTCATGATGGATTTAATGTATCTATCAATGATGCATTGTTGAAATGTGAACTTATATATATTTTAAATTAAATAATTAATTTTTTAATTTTTAATTTTTTTAACTTTAAAGATTAATATTTTATTTTTAAAACTAATCTTAATCAGCCTATATTTATTATTAAAAAATATTTAAAATATAAATTAATTTAAATTTAAAATAATAAAATAAAAAATAAAATTTCTCATTTGATAAATAGAGGTTCACCTTGAGTAACCACATGCATCATGTCAATCTCAAGCTCCTAATTTACTTATTTATTGGTTATAATTTGGTTGTTTTTAGTTTTGGAGTTTTGTGGGGTATATTTTTGGCCAAATTTGTTAGAAATTTAAAATTAATTATAAATAACAAAAGTATTAAAAATTTTGAAAAAAAAATAACAATATTCCTAACGAAAAACTTTAAAACCTAAAATAATTAGAAAATAACATTTTTACCATGCAAAATCATAAAATATGCATAGTAAACAAAACATGCTACCATTGCAATTTACCATTCAAAATCAGAAAGCATGCATAATAAACAAAGAATTCTACCATTGCAACTAAAAAAAAAAATTAAAACCTAAATTATATTTCTTTTGCTTGTTTTGAAGCATTTTCTAGGTTGTTTTGTGGTTTTATAAGTTGTGTTTTGTGGTTTTCTAGTTTGTTTTTTGTGGTTTTCTAAGTTGGTTTTGTGGTTTTATAATTTTTTTTGAAGGGTTCTTTTATGGTTTGTTGTGGTTTTTTAATGGTTTTCATGGTTTTTGTATGGTATTCTTTTTTTCAAATTAATTTTTTTAATTTTGCAAAAATAATTTAAAAAAAAAAAGACAAAATGGATAAAATACCTACCTTCACTTGAGGTTGCATGTTGTTCCCAAGAAAATAATTTCAAATAAAGATGCCAAGTTCACTTTAAGGTTTTGGAAGGAACTATTTGTAGGCTTGGGGACAAAATTGGTTTTTAGTATAGCTTATCATCCACAAATGGAGGGGAAAACAAGGAGGAAAAATAGAATCCTTGAGTCATGTTGATGGTGTATGTGATGTATCTTCCACTTGTAGAGTTTTCATACAACAATGGGTACCAAGAATCTATAAATATGAGCTTGTTTGAGGCACTTTATGGAAGGAGTTGTAACACACCTATCAGCTGGAATGATCTAGTAAATAGGGTCCTTATTGGACATGATATTCTAAAAGAGATAGAGCAAAAAATGTAGATCATCAGTAAAAATTTAAAGGTAGCATAAGACATGAAGAAAAACTATGCATATGAACATAGGGTGCATAAGGAGTTCCAAGTTGGGGAACATGTTTACTTGAGAGTTAGACCCAAGAAAAGTTCCTTGAAGATTGGGTCATGTCTGAATTTGGAACCATAATTTTGTGGGCCTTTTTAGATACTTGAAATAATAGGGTCATTGGCCTATAGGTTGTCCATAAGTAAAATTTAATGATATTTTCCATGTTTCTTTTCTTCAAAGATATGTATAGGACTCTAATCATGTGAATGATTGGTCTGTGCTATAGGTGGAACTAGAGGGAGAGTTTTATCCAAAATCACTTTGCATCGTCGACCAAAGGAACCTCACACTCCATGAACATAAAATTGTAAATGTTGTATAGAGTTATTTATATAAATCTCCATAAAATATATGTTTTTTTAAAGAATGTCTTTTATGTTTTATACAAACAAAGAACATCGAGGATGATGTTCCTAAAAGGGGAAGGGGTTTGTGAGAGTCCCTATTATTTTACACTTGTGTATACAATGTAAATATTTGATTAAAAAATGGTTGAGTCAAAGGATACAAATTCCAGAGATGAGGGTTACTTGTTGAGAATGACAAGAAATGTTGAAAATTTCACCAAGAAAGACTGTAATTTAATTTTCCCTTGAATTAAATTAGAAGAAAATTGTAGTTCCACATCACATGAGAACTTATATGCGTTAAATAAGTTAATTGACATATTTGGTTTCAATTAACTCGAGTTGAGGGTCTAACTCGGGTCATGTAGAGTGATTCCTACTTTATAAGAGCCCTAGTTGAGTTTATTTTGAGTTGTAATTAATTAATTTATTTTATTTGAGATAAATTCAGTTTATGTAGTTCCAACTGTTGGAAGAACTAGTGAGAGGTCAAAGTGTGTAACATGAACTTGAACCACATTCATTGATCAATCAGTTAACTGATGATTCATCCATAAATAACTCATGGATTTCATATCTAAGAGTTACCCAGTTGAGATTGGAGTTCAAGGGAAGTGTACTATTAGTTGTATAATCATCTAAATTGTACAGGTGGTGCATGCAGTCAGATGAAGGCCCTTGACGTATTGTGTAATTGTGGATGGGAATTTCCTTAATTAATAGGGGATAGTTACCCAAGGAAATAGTGTAAGAAAATATGGACTTGTGCATGAAAAAAAATTCATTAAGTATATGGCCTAGGATTGTCTCGGAAGCAATGAGACCGATAGAGATAGTGTAGAGGTTGCTCGAGCTTGAGAAAAACATTGTAATTTTTTTTTTGAAATTTGGTTTTTGTGATCCATAATTTGTATAGAGATACTTTTGGTAATAATCACATAAGAACATATTTTCTCGACGTGTTTCGAACCAACCAGTGTGGTTCATCTTTAGGGCAATATGAACCACACTGGTTGGTTCGAAACACATCGAAAAAAAGTGTTCTGATGTGATTATTACCGAAAGTCTCTCTATACATAGTAATCTTATCATATTTTTTGACTAATGAAATATAAAAATAGTGGGGTTTTTAGTTGTGGCTTTCCCCAGGAAATCATTTTGTAATGTTTTGATTGAATTATTTCTCTTGTATGCTTCGTGATTTTGTGATCATTAATTGTTTCCGCAGTTGGTAGAGTAGATTCAAGTCAATTGTTTTAGAAAAATTCAATTAATTTTTTGAATCTACAAGGGTGGAGACAACAAGCCTTTGGAAAACATGCACATTCGTTGACTACTTAATAGTTGGTGGTTGGAGGTGGGAGAACCTTTGGAATCTCTATTTTAACTGGAAATTGGAATTTAATCCCTTGAGCAAACGACCCCTCAGTATTTGGAATTTGGATTGGAGGTGACTGTTGCAAGTGAGGACTAGTTTTAGATTTTCTATGGTTGGTGGAGATTTGTTTTCCGAACTTCAATTTACCATATTGATTTTGAGAGAAGTATATTTTTTATTCATTAGTAGCAATGAATATATGTTTATAATTTTTGAGTTGAAATAATGCCATCGATGTACGAGGCATGGGCCTCTAGTTTTGTTGTTGACATGGTTGATTGGTATGTTATCAATATTTTTCTTAATGGTACTTGAATGGTGTGACAAGCTCATGTTTGAGGGGTCCTTTACGTATATGGTGCACAACCTTAACTTGTCATAATTTATTGTCGTGCTTAATTAAAGAGCTCACATATAAGGAAGAGCATTCAAATCTGGAACATATGTATAAAGGAAATAACATTTGGATGCTCAAGTTCCCTGTGATTTCAAAGGAAGGCACTCAGTGAGCCTTTCAAGAATGTTATTTTTATTTTGAATTTTCCTCAATAGACTCATGTGTATCTTTTAGCAAGTTCAACTAGAGTCGCAACCCCTGCGAAAACTAAGAAGGAGGTGAAATATTTATAAGTTAAAATGCTTATAAAATAGGCTTGAATCCACCTATCAAAATTTCTAAGTTGGGGGTATGGATTTCGAACAAAAATGAAAAACCTCGACATGAGTGGGGTGTAAAGAAGTGTCATCGAGTTAGTCAGGTAGGACACGCTAGTCAGAAGTTGGGCTATTCAAGTCTAATATTCCATTCCAGTAGAAAAGTTGGGTGGAGCCAGGTAGAAGATTGGTAGTCAAGTCAGGTCGGGGGTCAGACTGGCCAACTAGGTTTGGGTCGAGACCTTGGGTTAGAGATCTACGTATATAATGGTGGGTGAGGTTGATCAATAAATACTCGGAGGAGTGTGCCTAAAAATGTTGGGTGCTATAGTGGTAGCGTATTCATGTAAGGTTCCACATGGGTTATCAAAGACAACGTGGATTTTCCCTTTTTATGCATCGAGTAGGATTCCTTAGCCCTGAGGGCCAGGTCGTAGAACCCACATAACCATATGTCACAATTAGAGGTTGAATCAGAGTTCATAATGGATGAAGGAGATCATTCAAAAATCAATGGTCATGATAAATAGCAAGACCCCCCTGCGATGTTAGCGAGGGGGAAGAAGTGTGTTATTACATGACTACCATCAAGTGAATCGAGAAGTGGTGGTCTATTGGATTCCCTCCTGGAACCGTGCACGAAACCAAGACATCATGACACACCACTATGATCAGAGGGGGGTGGTGTTATTGAATGTATGCCATTAGATGAATCAAATTGCAATGGGTCATTGGATGATACACCCATAAGCCCAAGGAATATTCATGATAACAACCCCCCCCCCCCCTCCCCCTTGACGTCAACAAGGACGAGGGGTGGCGCATTTAATCCCAACCATTGATTTATTTTTCATGTCAGTCATTGGATGGTGAATAACAGTGGGCCGCACACACAAATATATATATTCACATGTGGAGGGGTTAATGCAAGATATGTGGCATTAAGGTCCACCATGTGTTCGAGTGACATGGAAAGTATAGGGGCATGTCATGTGGAAAAAAAGAGAGTTAACATATTTAAATTATTAGAACTTTAAAGGACACAAATTGCAACTTAGAGTCGGAATGGGAGAAAAATTTATAACATTGGAAAGGTCTCACTGAGATGAGTATGCTGATGACATCGAAATTGACTTTTGGAAAATCAAAAGAAATTAAAACAAAAATTTACCCCATTTCTCTAATTGTACCAGGGAAGTTGGGTTAGCATAGTGAAAACATCCCTCAGGGTAAGGCGGTATATTTACACACCTTGTTGCCTCCCATTACAAATAAGGTGTGAGGGTGACATGGGCATCTCCTCTCACTCATGAAGTGTGCTAAACATTAATTCCTTTGGAATATTGTTATATTTCCCATAGGATCCTTGAATTTCTGTTTTATTGCATAGAGGCTAGTTTTTATGCTTGGTTCAAGTTACATCCCCACTGTCAGTGGGATTTTATTTCCTTCTAAGTTGCATAGTTATTTCTGGAACCAGGGATAGATGGTATGATAAATGGAGTGAGTCTCAAAATTTTCAAACGTGAGGGTTGCATGTTGGTGGTGTAACAATAACATTTACCAACGTCAAATTTTTATGTCTTCTGCTTTTGGTTTCTAAGAGAGTAAGGTGTCTTATTGGGGGCATGGGTGGTGCGATTTTTCCAGGTCCTAAAGTTGTCTTAGTATAGAGAGTTGGGGCACCGTGGGGTCGGTCACATTACTTAGTGGAGTTTTTCAGTTCCACCACCTGGCTTTGAAGGTTAGGGTTTTTTTTAGCCCTATAATTTTTGAGAAATTCTTTTCGGGTAATAGTTTCCCTCCTAGTACGAGATTTTTTTTTTATTATACGTTTAGTGTTGGTTATATGCTATTGTCTTTCATGATTTTCTCTTGTTTCATCTCAAGGTCTTTGGAAAATATTGCGTTTTCTTCCTTTTATAGCCTTGTATTCCTCATGTTAGGGATTTTTTTGGCTTTGTTCCCATGGTGGTAGACTTACTAAGCTAGCTTTGCACTGTGTTTTTAACCCTACAATTTCCTGGTAATTTGTCATTCATGCAGGGAAAAAAATTTCGGAGTTGATCTTATTATTGTTGACTATATTTTTAGGGTGGTTCAAGGATCCCAAGAATCTATTATGTCATTGGTTCATAATTGAGGGGGGCTCTGAGTGGTAGATTTTCTTTTTGTGGGAGTTAATTATGGTCTTAGTCTTATGTATTGTTCCCATTTTTCTTGACCTCAATGCCTTGATAGATGATGGACATCCATAGAGTGGTTGGCAGATGTGGCTAGCAAGACCAATCGTGTGCCAAATCCTGAGCCCAAAAAACAACTGCCATTTATCATATAGCTACTTCTCTTAGCTTTAAGGAGGAGATTCATCAGCTAAGAGAAATATTCCATTCTTGATTTCCAATCCTATTGAGATTCAAATATTATGGAAGAGGTTTCTAATTGGCTTCCTAACCATGTTCATACCAAGGGAACAAGGAACCAATACATGTATTCCATCCCTTTACATTGTTAGTTGATGACCCCGTTGGGTTGAGTTTTAAAGGAGAAATACAAGGATAGGAATGATATCATTTCCTCCCTGAATGAAGTCCAAAGGGCGTAGAATTATCAATGTTCTTGTTTGGATAGATTTGATGCTCACTTGGCAACTCTCTAGGTGGGATCAAGTCCTCTACATTGGCTGGTATAATTTCGAGGGACCCTGCTCCTATGGCATACTCATATTCATGAAATTTTTTTTATGTAGTTCTTTTGTTATATCATGCAGTACTGTTGTATTATGGAACTGCCATGAACATATGATGTTTCTTTTTATTCAAATTTTATCTCTCCTTTATCAGCCAAGAGACCTAAGACCTTGTTTCCCTTGTGGAAGATTGAGGTTAGTATGATTTTGGAAAATGGTATAGCAATGATGTATCTTGAATTTTGAAGGTAATAAAAAAACTAACTTAGAAAAGAAAAAGAAGCTCTTGTCCAAATATTTAGAGGCACAATGACGTGGTTGTATTCAAGGGTTTTATCCAACACTTCCTCCAATGTCATGACACCCCCTATCACCACTTCTTCCCAGCGTTCTATGTTACCTTTCACAAACAACGCATTGGGGGAATTGGGGGCGGCCATGACAGCTGTGTTACCTTGGGCGGCGCTGACAGGGCGAGCGTCGGCCTTATCGGTGTCTTCAGCAGCACAGGCAACTCCGGCGGTGCGACGGCCGACAATGCCGGAGAGGAGAACCTCTTCCAACCTCTGCAATTCCTTCCACATTGTGGGAGTGATGAAATATTGTATTTGATTTTCACTGCAGTCGATGGCAACTTTGGTCTCCGCCCTCTCGAGGCGCAAAGGGCTGACGAGCACTGAGTCGCTGTATCTCTCGAGAAGCAAATGGCTGCCCAAGTAATGCAAGCTGATTGCGTGGACTTCATCCCTCACGATGCCGCTCCGCGCAGACGGTATATCCGGTTGGAGGGAAAAACAATTGACTCGCTTGAAAACTCGACCACCACAATGTTGCAGCCGAGAATATGTCGGGGACAGTCGCAAAGGTTGTAGCAACCAACCTGTTATGCCTTGTATTAGCAACCAACCTGTGTTAGTATTATGAGCTGCCACAAGCACAAGCAGAGTTGCAACGCAAATAGAACACTATTTGAAACTAACTTCACTTCCTCGGTTCACATATTTCCTCCCAAAATGATGAACGATAGCACGCTCAAATCAGTGTGCCAATGGTTCTCCACTCTCCTCCTCTTATAGCTCACTCTGCTAATATTTTTCCTCCTTTATTCAATAATCTTCATCTTGCTTTCTTGTTAACTAAGGAAGGCATTTTCTTTCCATCCTTTTTCCTTTTGACCAGAGAAGGCATTTTCTTTTCATCCTTTTTCTTTTTGACCGGAGAAGGCATTTTCCTGTTCATCAGTGCTTCGATTGCTTACATATTTTTCTTCTCTTCTTTGGATCTCGATATACACGCCACCTCTTACCGGTTACAACTAAACGAATTTGCTGCAGGTCCCCAGGCGACATTTTCATCCATCTAGTACTGGTTTGGTTGGTCCTCTCAATTGAGGTTTGATGTCAATACCAGGCGTTTATGTTGGAGTAGAAAAGCAAAAGTTGGATTCCGGGTGGGAAACACGAAACCCTAAAAGATGACCACCACACAGTACAGGAAGGACTGTCATCTTCATCTTCATCCTAGTTTCTTTGGTGGATCCGGGGGTGGGATTTTACATGTGAACAAGGGAAGGCATTTTCTTTGGTCAGGCATCTTGTTCCTTTACATCATCTTCATCAGTGGCCACCCATGAGGGCTAGCGTTCTCCTTATTAGTCCACCACTGCGGCATGGCAGGTATTTATGTATTAGTCACAACACATAAATCGATATCTTTTAAAACTTATACACTATGCTCTCTTATATATTATGTCTCACCACATTTTTTTCAACCAATCAAATACATAAATTTTTTTTATTGACCAATCAGTACATTTATCCTCTTATTTGGCCTCATATCGAGGCAAGGCCTCATATCGAGGCAAGTACAAGGGTAATCTTACTATAAGTAAGAGGAGAAGTATGAAATTTTTGAAATTTTCACTTTCGAAAGAACTAATGTTAACATTAGTTCTAAATATTAAATGCTATGATAAAACTATGGCTCCCAAAACTATGGCTCCCAAAGTAACAATAGATAAAAAATAGCCTGCCATGCGTTCTGTTGTCCCATACGCTGTAACAGTTGTCATTACACTGTAACAGCTGTCACTATGCTTGCCATCACGCTGTCATTGTTGTCCCTAAGCTCTCTATCCTGGTGTTGCTGTAGAACTAGAACTAGCTTCCTGCTCTCGCTTTCTTCCCTGGAGGAGTTTTCCAGGACAAATTGTCAAAAGACCTTCCTTGGCCTTTTTATTCATTGGCCTTTCCATTCATTCAACGCTTCTTCGCTCTACGTACATGTATTTATACCTGGAGTTTTACCGGCAATATGAGATGGCGGTGCTATGCCTCTTCAGGTTCGGTGTACCCACGCTCATGAAACATGATGAAAAATGAAGTTTCCTGTGGACAACGTCGTGCTCATTCTTCTGTTGAAAAAAGCTCGTTGGCACACTTGAAGGAACAATACCTCGAAGCCTCGAGGATGCGCCCACCTCCAGTAAGTTATCGTGCACTATTTGACAACATTCCTGCACTCTTGCTAATACAACATAGCATTATACACGAATTCTGTGAAATTGCATTATAATTATGAAGGAACAATTATCTGTAAAATTGTAAAATTATAAGAATTCCTTTAATTTTGTGGAAATGCATTATAATTACCTGGGGGACTAACATCAACATTTTTAAATATCCAATTGTGACTTACTGGTTCTTGAGACTTTAGCACCTGTGCCTTTACTTAAAGCTCATCTGCCTCGCACTGTTATCAATATTTCTGGAAGGAGCAGAGTTGCAATGTAACCGAAACATTTTAAACAGTAATTGACACTATGATACCAGAAATGCCAAACCTAGGTGCCTGGAATGCCCATTTCAGATAGGAAGATCTTCAAAAGATTAAGATCATATAAGGTTCGTCTAAACTCCGTGTGTTTTCGGAGTCATATCAGGAAAAGGCTGAGTGCGTAGGCTATAGGGTCCAGGTATG
The DNA here is from genome assembly GCA_034641835.2 of Pinus albicaulis. Classification (NCBI taxonomy): domain Eukaryota; kingdom Viridiplantae; phylum Streptophyta; class Pinopsida; order Pinales; family Pinaceae; genus Pinus; species Pinus albicaulis. The sequence continues at coordinate 23,577 of JAXQQM020087628.1, forward strand.
AGGTTACATAGGCTAATTAACAGTTGATTTCAGGTTTTGATGCCCGTACTTAATCCAAAGGAGAGACAAGGAGGAAGCAAATCAGATTTCCTAGTAAAAAGAGAGCATACCTTCTCCTGGGCTGAAGCCTTAGTATTATCCATCCATTCCTTCACAGTGGATTCGATGGCGGCCCCTTGTTATTAGCTTGGGGATCTGCGAATTTAAAGCTTTGTGGAAAGGGGCCTGCAAGGACCTGCTTGTATGAAGGGTTGATCCGAACCTGTATGAAGGGTCCACCCCCAACGGCACCCACTTTATATTCGAAAGGTTTACCAAAGAAAGAACTCCATTAAGAAGAGCCTGTCCGGCTCCAGGAACTGTACCAGAATAAGTGCAGAAACTTCATAAGCAGTAGCTCTCTTGACGTCAAGAGTAGTTGCAACAAGATTCTCACGAAATGTAGCAGAATGGCTTACTCCAGATTTGATCAGGAGCGCAGACATTGAGATTTCACCTTCCTCCGTTAACCAAGGTCTCGACCAGGCATCTCAAATCGGGAGCTTGAATGCCATCATCATTAGTCAGAAGAGCAGTAGACCGCTTCAATAAACAACGTTGTATGTACCAAGTGAAAACATCGGGATTCCATGCATAACGCAACGTGGATCTCTTTCCAACTAAGGACATTTGTGATTCCACCCACGGATCTATATTATATTTATTTGTAATATTATTTGCACCTTTTTTGGTATAGAATGCATGTAAAAGCTGTCAATTTGTTTATTTTTAATATCGAAATGTGTGAAGAAGTATTTGGTATCTGAGACTGAATGCAGATTTATGGAACCTTTGTAAGATAAACCCATTAACTGAATGTTATAAATTATCATACACCCAAGAAACATGGAATTATTGTTTGGCAAAAACTTAATAGTTTGAAAGGGGAGAACGCACGGAGTTAGATCAGCCACTGCAAGGAAAATCAGATATTTGGAACATAAAAGAGATCAGGATTTTATCAGTTTTTACTCGCTTTATTTGAAGGAAGCATTTGAATGATACAAAGCCAACCATATTACTTATGCACTTACAGTATAATAAATACCAAAAAAAAATGTTATTTTTTTCATGTGAAAAAAAACAGATCCAAACTTTATAACCATCCCCAAAAATCAATTAACATGTTAAACTTAATCTGGTATTGTAACAGTTATTCTGCCTGGAACTGCTGCGGCCTCTAGAAATCTCAACTTATATCTAATATTTTCTTCAAGCTCCCCGAGGCAGGTGGCACCTAAACCGCACCACTCCTTATTATACTTGTATTATACCCGCACTTCTACAGTTTACATTGTTTTTATCAAAAAGTGTTTCATTTTCAATTAGTTTTTGATAGAATTTGTTTCTGTTTTCCGTAAACAGAAATTCTTGATTTTGAATTAGTGTGGATAGATTTTATAAAGTTTATTAAATCTTTGAAAAAACTTAAATATTAAATTAAATATTTTGAAAATCAAAAATAGAAATTGAAATTTTTGGAATTTGAATTTTTGGTTATTTATATAAAATGACTAATTTCATGATGTTTAAAATTGAATTGGCATAAATTAAATTTAAATATTTATGCTTAGTAAGTTATTTTTACATTTCACTTTTTTAATATTTATTTTTACTATATGGCTATTGTGTTGGTGGATTTGGTGGATGTGTGTACCAATCCACACTTCCTTAGGAGGAGTGCTTGTTTTCTTTTAAATTTGTGGTCACAGGTATATAAACAAAAGAGTTAGCAAGTTAGTGAACATGCCATAAAACAAAACACACTAGATAATGATATAGTATGCATATGTAGAGAGAAAACAAAGATAAACTAAACAAATAACACGAAAGCTCATATAGAGTCAAACAACACAATAATACTAACAGTGGCGTCTATGTCCCCTCTTATTGTGTGCTATTAGGAATAAAAGGTAGAACGTTTACACACTTGCCAAGGGGCCCTTAGAATATGGAATTCTAAGACCCGATGCAAGAACATTTTTACCTCCGAGCTGCCTTGGTTCAAGGTCCCTCTCTCTACTCCAAAGGATTGGATTTGTTGGATGGCCAACAACTGAATCCCCTCTCTACTTCTTCTCCATATCACACATTGCTAGTAATTACTTGGTGGCATTTTATAGATGAATTTAGACTCTCCTTCCCTCTCTTGGTACATTGGTGGATGGTGACTCAAGAGAGGGGGATGATTCCATTGTGTGCCACATGATTCCATTGTGTGCTTCCTTGAGGTCCCAAGGAGGCTTAGGCGACTGTCCTTGGGCGGCCTCAAGTGTGGGATCAATTTCCTGGAGTGAGCCTTGTGGTCCCGGAAAGTGACTTCCGCCACTCTTACGATCGCGCAATATTTTGAGGGAAAGACGCGCAAGGGCACGCCTATCAAATAAAAATGCGTGCGAAGGTGCATTCTGCTAGTTTCTTGAGTGCACAATTTGATTTTTCTTTTAGAGCTTAGATATTTTTTGAATTTCTTCAGATCCTCTAATTTGTCTCGGCCCTGTAAATCCTTCTGCTTGACATTTAATAATGTCATCTTTGCTTGTCCAATTTTCCAGTGATAACAGTTTCCCCCTAATGTGTGAGGTCTAGGAAGAGTTGTATAGATGAAATACATTATAGTTTATTTTCTGTGTATTGTGTGGAGAGAGGGATAGACCTGCGTGTAACAAGGAGTTGGAAATGCCTTACACCGGGTTGAAGAGCGACCGTGTCCTGTGGGAACCCTGCAAGAAATGGTATGATACAATAAATTTTTTTACGAGGCAGGCTTGTCCCATGCTCGTGATGCTTTGGATAGCTAAGCAAATCTATTTGAAAGATACTGATTCTGTTTGTGTCACTAGTATGGTAGTGATCTGCTGGTTTATGACTATGATTTTTGACGCCCTTAGGGGCATTTTTTATTTGACAATAGATGGAATGTGGTACCCACATGCGTAAGCTTGGAATGGCATGTAAATGCACATTGTACACATGGTTGTATGACTGGGACCTTCTTGTGTAAGCATTTTTGAAAGAGATGCTTGTAATGACATGGGTCTTCGACGAATTTGATCAAAGTGCAATGGTTGTAAGGCACAATACCATCTTGACATGAAAGCTTCTATCGTATTTGAATGTCAAGAGGATCAATGACATCTGTAGGCAATTATTTTTCCCATAGTCCCACCTGAGGATTTCCCTTTTGTGGTGAGAGGTGATCCAAAGTACCGCTTCCTTTTTGGAAAGTAGGTGTTGAAATCGACAAAAAGGAAGCCTCAACCGAATGAGAGAGTCACTGATGCTAGGGATAAGGATCTTGGATGTGACAGGTTTAACATAGGCATGATGGCGAGGGGTGACTGAAAACTGATGATGGGGATTCAGTGGCACAAGGTCGGAGTATAAAAAGCAGCTTGGCGATAGTCATAACTATTTCTAATGGGGAAATCCCTAGAGTCAGTAGGACATCTAGGGTGGGTATATTTGGTTATGAATGTCATGGTGGCTTATGCGTGAGGGGTGTGATACTCCGACCAAGTTTGATCAAGAACTGCTGCCATGGGAGAAATAATAGATGGATGAGTGGGGGACATTGTGCACCATTTGCAATCTTTGTATGCTTACCAAAATAATGAAATAATGGGATTTGGATTGTTCAAAACACAGAGACGGGTGCCCCAAAACATGAAAGTTTTCGCTCACTGATGATGTGAGGAAGGTGTTTTTGCTGAAGGTGGGGGCCCCATTGGTTGGTCTCTTGTGTGGGGGTGATGAAGCTGATGGAATGTATTGCAAATGGGCTCTGCTAATGGGGTATGGTAGAAAAATGCAAGATGCAATGGTCCGCTTGCAAAACATGGTAGTCCGGGAAAGGGGTTTTATTTCGATATGGTAAAACTTGACCATATGCATGGTGGGTGAATGGGCATGAAGTGCTTCCCAAACTAAAGTGGTATGACCATGGCATCATGATTTTTCTTATACATGTTCTACTTGGACTGACGGGCGACATGGAGGGGAGGCTCTATCAACCAACAAGGATGTTTATCATGTGCAAGGTGAGGAGATGATACACATGGTCGGGTGCTTGGAAACTGTTAGCCCTATAATTTTTCAAATATTTTTTCGAAGTCTAGTCATCATTCTCTAAGGAATCAATCTTCCTTTTCAATTCAGTTGTAAGATGAAAGTGTCACTGTCAAAGTATAATGGTGAGAAAATTTCATTTCTACCTTCATTCAATTCCTTTCCCCTCTTTTACCTTTCATTTTTCCAAAAAACCCAAAGTCCAACGTTTCATTTCTTTCAAAACCCCTTTTTAACTATTAAAATCCATTTTTATAGTTAAAAATCAGCTCTACCCGCACCACAACAAACCTTTGTAATATCATATATTATATGATATAACTTACCACACTTAATCATTGTGGACCCCTTACCCTTTCATCACAATCGGTTTATCGCAGTTTTAACTTTCATTCATGTTACAATTGTCGTCTCCTAAAAAAACCCCGATTACGATATTAAAGTGAGACCTTTCCTTGCCACGTCAACTCTTGTCTCATCGCACATCGTAATTCATGAGCCTTAACCTTTAACTCTTGTTCCTCACAATAAAAAAACTCCCGATTCCCTAATTGCGATGTAAATGGGCCACACTGTTTGTCATGCCACGTCACCTCCGTTCTCATCGCACATCACACTTCGCAAGTTTTAACACTTACCTCCCATGTCTCATAACAAAACTCCCGATTTGCGATTTGAGGTATTAAATGGGCCCCATATTTGTCTTGCCACGTCACCCTTTTTTCATTGCACATCACGCTTCGCAAGATTTAACACTTACCTCCCATGTCTCATAACAAAACTCCCGATTTGAAATTTGTGATATTAAATGGGCCCCATCTCCGTCCTCCCACATCACCCTCTATTCATCGCACATCGCGCTTCACAAGTTTTAACACTTATCTCCCATTTCTCTTAACAGAACTCCCAATTCACGATTTTTGGTATTTTCTGGGCCCTACCTCCTTGCCACGTCATCACCCCCATCAAAAATTGCATTCCCTCCCGCATGTGTCTTATGTTTAAATATTCCGACCCCGATCTACAATTGCGATATATTTACGAAGGTTTTTCTCCTCCCGCTAATAAAATGAAACTCCGTTATCTCTTTTAATCTGCCTCCATCCCTATCATGACAAAAAAGAAGCCAAAGGAAAGGAACAGTGGCAGAGTTTCTCTGAAACATATTTCTACCATTACTCTCAACACCAGCACGTTTTCGCGACACACCAGGCAGCATTCAAGGAACAACCACACGTCACTTTCACTACTATTTACACTTTTTGGGGAGTTGGTTGCACCAGAACAGATGATTCGTCTTCCTATAGACTACCACATCATACAACCACTTCGAATTGTTAGCCTTGATGTTGTTTATTTTGATTATGTTATAGCACTTTCTATTAAAGTTTTTGGATAAGCCTCATCTCTTGCACAAAAATGGTAATAACTTTTAAAAACACATTTACTCCTTTTGTGGAGATAACAGTTTTATATTTTTGTATATATGTGACAAACTGCTATGAAGTAAGGGTTCGTGGTTTTAGAATCTTAACTCATATGATCAGTATTCTTTTTAGCGAATGAAATAGACAGAAACTTCTAAGGACTTATTACCATATGGTGTGTATCGTCAATTTCCACTTGTGTTTCCATATCTTATTATATTCAGTTGTAGTTTGAAATTCCTCATGTTGTTATGAGTTTTTATCAATCTCTTGACATGTTCATGTGTTTTATCAATTTTTGTTAGTCTCACACAGTGAGCCTTCTTAGTAAAATATATATAATAACAGTGGAAGGAGCATCACTCATCACAATTATCTTTTATAATATTTCAGTGAGAATATTGTAAGACTAGAAATAGCTTTCTCTTGATGAAATATTATTAAACTGTTACTTCTGTTAATTTCTACCAAATTCAGTAGATTTCTGCTTTGCAGACTTACTATTTCTTCTCTCATTTTACATTTTCTTCTCCTCATAGGCTACAAAATCACTCTTTTCTACCACATCATGATCCAATAACCTCATTAGTATAACTGTGGATTTGACCGAAATCTCTTTTCAGTGATTAAGAGTTTAAATCACCTACCAATCTCATAAAACAAATCATTAAATTGCCTTAGAGTTTAGGATGTGTCTAGTCAGGTGCTTGATACATTCCAAGTGTTGATTCCAGTGCCAACATCTTTTGGTGCGTCTGCGGGGAGACGAAGGCCTTGAAACGAATTATTCTCCCAATGTATCTTGTTTTGAATTACTGAATATCAATTCTTAATGGTAAATAGGAATTGATGACTTGAAGAAGACTGCAAATTAGTTCACCTAGCGACTCCACAGAGAGTAAAAGGGGTTTCAAAACCTCCAACTACAAGGATAAATTAGAGATCATCTACTGTGACCCCAGTTGCAGACCCATAGAAGATCATTAAAGATGCAAATGAAAACAGAGATTAGTTGAGGCCACATCTCAGTCAATGAAGAAGGTACACAAAAAATACATTCCAAAGCAAAAGTTACCCTCATCTACTTTAGAATAAAAATAAGTTTCAGTTTCAAAAGATCTTGCTAAAAAATCTAAAATCAAAACTGCTTCCCTAGAAGATAAAGTAGATGTTGTTAATCTAAGCTCAACTGAAATTTTTTCCCATTCCTCAATTGGTAAATCTAAAGTAAGCACTATTTCATTCAAAGAGGAAAAAACAGAGTTATTAAGTATCAATAAGGAAACATAAGAGTTTGTGCTAACTGAAGGGGAGTTAGAGAAAGTATTGGCAATAGCACCTTTTCTTGATAGTGATGTTTTGACTGAAGAAGATTTTAAGACCATTTTAAATTTCCTCCAAACTCATCCTTAATACCAATCATTCATCACTCCTTAGCAAGAATATTTTCTTTTATCCATAAATCTAGTCGTTGGGTCATCCTCTTCTCATCCACTAGAAGAGAGTGTTTCTGAAAGCCTCACATTCAACTTATCTGACTTCCTAGCTCAGCAAAATAAAGTTGAATTAACCTCATCCCCTCAAGAGACAACTTTTGAATCTGATTCTTCTATAGAAGGTGAAGTCAACACATCCTCTCTTCATCTCTTTTAGAATCCACTATTTTCAGTCCCCAAGCCTGAAGAATCAGCTCAATATTTCCAATTTTCTACTATCCTAAATCAGATTCAGAATCCACAAATTGTAATTCCTATTTCCCAAATAGCTACATCAACCGGTCATCCATCCACTGTACATTAGCAAAATATGGCTCAGCCTTCCCTTTCAAGGATGCAGCAGATAGTGGCTGCAAGATATGCTCCACTTTCTCTTCCTCAACCTTTGCATCCCCTCTCTCAAGGAGATTACTTGAAATA
>JAXQQM020090425.1:0-37255 GCA_034641835.2 Pinus albicaulis
GACCAATTTATTTTTCTTACCCTTTGATTTTTCTTTTAGGGTATACTCTCTTTACATTTTTTTAAATTTTTTGATTTTTTGGTTTTTCAAGAATATGAAACACCTTTGCACAAGAAAAAGGTTTGAACATATTGCATAGTTCAATCAAGACAATCATGAAAAATGATACCTATTGGTATAGGAGTCTAACAATACTCATCGAGTAAGTAAACAAGACTTAGCAGTGCAGAAAAACTCTCTGCAGAAAAATCAACTACGACCTGATGATCTATAAATAAACATAAATCATACATTGTCAACCTTTGAAATCAAACTAGAATATATATACAATTTAACAATAAAAAGGATGTGTATATACGTGCATTTTATGCATAGGAACTACATACATATATCATATCACTAAATACAAAATCCAAGCCATTTTGTATATTAAAAAATCATCTACCATCATCATATACTTTACTCAATGGCAAAGTCAATTTATCATGGCTTCAGTGATCAACGATGGCAAACTCTTAATTCTGTGTATACATCACTATTATGAAGAAGATCTATGTATGTATACATTATTAAATAACACAAATTGCATACATATCTAATAATTCAACACGTAAAGTGTTAGGTCCCTATATTACTAGTATAGTCCCTTATTGTTGTTAGTCTAACCCCCTTATTGTTATTATTGTACCCTTGTAACCCCCATTTTGTTATTATTGTGCCCTTAAATTATTATTGTTAGGTCGGCTAGGATTACATTGTGGCCCACTAGGATTACATTATGGCCCCATGGACTCCTATATATAGAAAGGAGTTTTGTAAATTGTATCATCCAAGAATTGTTCATTTATGTAATGTATTGGAGGTTTCCCCCTCGAAGTGGCTTATTTCTAAGGCGTTGATATCTCTTTTCTTCTATTTTTGGAGCTGGTTTCACAACATTTGGTATCAGAGCTTTGGATTCTAGGGTTTCATTGCTCCAAACGGGTCATCGTGGAATTTTTGCTATAACATTTTTTTCTACAGAGGTTCAGAAGCTGAAATTTTTAGAGTGCGAAGACAAAATTCTGAGGAACATCATCACAAACGTTCAAAGCTTGGTTCACAATATTTTCAGAGATATGATATGTGGAAGTTATGGCTTTTTGCAAGCTCCTCAATTTAACCTAAATAGGTCATCGCCGAATTTTCGCTATATTTTTTGTCTACGAGGGTTTAGAAGATTAAATTTTCACAGAGCGGAGCTGAAAGCCTGGGGAACCTCCAGTAAGACTTCCAGATCTTGGTTCACACTATTTTTTGAGATATGATCTGTGGAAGTTAGGATTGTTTCAGGCTTCCGAATTTCATCTCAAAGAGGTGATCGTGGGAGAAACATCATAACTCTCTCTCTAAGAATCGGATTGGGATTTTGTAAAAAGTGGCCACAAGTACATGGACTGTAGTATTATCTATATCAATTTTAGATATGAAGAAGAAAATAGTGACACGTGGAAATTCGTACAAGTTCTCTCTATTGAAATAGTCCATAATTAGGTCATCGTAGGAGATTGGGCATAAATTTGTCTTCAAGAATCCAAATCAAGTCAAACTTATGGAATTAGAAAGAAGTTTTATATGGCTACATCAGGGCCGAATTTCAGACATTGAAGATCTGAAATCGCATAGATAATTTAGTTTCAATATCGAGCTCCTCAAAATCAAGAAAAAGGTATGTATTTTTTTCAAATTGCATAAATCTTGTTTAAAAAATCAGTTCTAGTTGATTCCAAAGGCCAATTGAGCATAGATATCAGTATTGGGTTCTAAAATGCCTCCTAAAAATAATTCAACACCCATTAAGCCTTAAGAAGGCTCTACTATGACTCATGAAGACAAAGAAATGCAACATGAGATATCAAAATTCCAAGAGCAAGTGCACCAAATTTCACTATCTCAAAGAGCAATAAAAAATGAAATGGAATTTTTGAAGAAAGGCATGGAAACTAAGATGGATGGTTTGAAGAAAGACATGGAAGCTAAGATTAATGGTTTGGAATCTAATATGGATGGCATGGAAGTTGGCATGGAAGCTAATATGGATGACATGGAAGCTAAGATCGATGAAAAAATGGAAAAAAGAAGAATGACCTAAAAGTATACATTGAAGGTTTCGCAAAGTTGATACAATAAATGTTTCCTAATGGAGAAAAGATAGTAGAGGAAACTCATGATGAGAACAAAATAAATGTTGATTGTGATTTCATAAACTCTAATGTTGGATTAAAGAACCACCATATTCCAAATATGGATATGAGGAAGTTTGATGGCAGGGATCCCGTAAGATGGATACTACAGATGGAGCAATATTTTGATCTCAATAATGTGCAAAACACACAAAAGGTACGCATTGAAACTTTAAATTTTTAACAAAATACATTTGTATGGTATTGATGGCTTTGCTCCCATAAAAAAATTATCATTTGGTCAATTTTTACGGAGGAAATGATAGCACATTATGAGGATACAAAGAGCAACACCTTCTTTAGCCATTTGATCAATCTTAAACAAAAGGGTTCAATGGCTGAGCACATTGAGGACTTCCAAAAATTGAATATAAGGGTAACTGATATTTGAGAGGAACATAGGATTGATGTCTTCATAGGGACTTTAAAGGATAACATCCAACATGAAGTTCGCGTTTGGGAACTGGATTCATTAGAGAAGACATTCAGGTTGGCAAGAAAAATTGAATGTAAAATTATGGCGACCAGGAAGCCTACCACTCACATCTATGAGTTGATACTCCTAGACTTCCACAACCTACAAGGTTGACACCACAACAATTGGAAGAAAAAATAGCAAAAGGGCCTTGCTACATTTTTGATAGCAAATACACTAAAGGTCATAAGTGTGCTAAGAAGAAATTATTTTACATAGATTGTGAAGAGGAGGAAGAAAATAAACAAGAAACTTCAAAAGAAGAGGATATACACCAGGAAGCAACCCTAGAAGAAGAAGGAATGATTCTAACCATATCATGTAATGCATTGGCAGGAATTACCACTCCTCAAACTCTCAATATAGAAGTACATATCAAGAAGAAAAATATAATAGTGTTGATTGATTCAGGTAGTACCCATAATTTTATTCATTGTAAGGCAACCAAGGAATTGAATTGTTTCCTATACCCAGCACTAGAATGTCAAGTGATGGTTGAAAATGGAGGAACTATAAATTTCTCTAGAAAATTCCATAATATTAAGCTATCCATGGGGGAATATGTATTGAATAGTACAATTCTTTCCATCCCAATGGGAGGTGCTGATGTTGTACTAGGAGTACAATTGTTACAATATTTGTGGACGATAGCTTAAAATTTTCAAGAACTTTTCTTGAAAATTTTTTCGGAAGGAAAGGAAATTGAATTACGAGGTATCACAGGGAAGCCAGGAAATATAATAAGCTCTAATTTCATGACAAAGCTTCTAAAGAAATAACAATGAGGCGTAATTTCACAATTATGCTCACTAGAAGTTCCAACATCAAAATCATCTATTTCTCCAAATCTCCAAAGAGTCTTGGACAATCATTCCAAGGTGTTTGATACTCCCAAAGGACTTCCACCTATTCATGATCATGATCATGCTATTCATTTGATTCCAAGAAGTGTTCCTCCAAACATCTAGCCTTACATATATCCTTATGTCCAAAAGAGTGAAGTTAAATGTATGATTGCAGAAATGTTAGAGGCTGGTACAATTCAACCTAGTCAAAGTTCTTTCTCTACTCCAGTAGTATTGGTGCACAATGTTAGGGTCCTATAAGTATAGGATTCATAATTTGGAATTGACTTATGATAGTCTTGTAAAAATATTTACATACCTTTCTTTCTACAAGTTGTTTTCCCATATTTTGTAAAAATAAAAAATAGAAAATCAAAAAGAGGGTAAAGTCCTAAAAGAAAAATCAAAGGACTTAGAAAAGATAATATACCCCAAAGAAAAAAGAAATAAAACATGAAAGTGTGCAAGTCCAAATGCCACTCCTTTTTACTTTGTTACTGATGATTATGGCAGAGTGTCAATAAATGCCATAATCCATGATGAGTTGAATTGTTCAATCTTGACTTGTCATGTTTCAATTTTATTTTTGTAGATAGTGAATAAAGATTAGTCAGATAGTTTAATCCTGACTAATCAGTAGATAGGTAGAGAATAAAGAGGAGCTCATCAGTTTAAACTGAGCCCTCGGATGAAATAAGGTAGAGTTAGATAGTTTTTATTGCTTTCAAAAGAATAAAATGTTTAGGGTTGCTAGCTCAAATGCACCTGCTAAATGGAAGAAAAAATGTTAGATTAAAGTTGGGTAGGTAGAAATAAGTGGGAAGAAGCTTGTAAATATTCATCACCGAGAAAAATAACTAATTTCCCATCCCCTATAGTGATTCTGCATTCTAAACTTCCAGTCAAAGAGGCTCAGAGCATTTCTCTGAGTTCTGTTGGGACCGGACCCAAGGCTCAATGACTGTTAAGTTAAAAGTGTTGAATTCCTATAATAATCCCTAATTATCATCATTTACCCTGCACTCATCCATTACACTTTCATAAGTAAATACCTTTTACTTAATGAAAATCAAAATTCCCTTTTGATTAATCTCCTTCATTCATAAAAACATAAAAAACCCTCCAAAAATATTATATTCTAAGTCAAAGTGGTCAAATTATAAATGATAAAACTTTGCTTTTTACATTATCACTTTACTTAGTCATATAAATATATTTTGGTGTTTTTTATTTTCCTTGGTCATATTAACTTCTAATTTATTTATTAAATCCCTAAAAGAGACCTTATCCTATTAATATAACTCCTATTTTAATATCCCCTAAAAACCCACTATTATAAGCTTTTTTTCCAATGTTAATTATCGACATGTTTAAATAAAAACCCCAATTATATCCCCTTTGGCATAAAACTAGCGTTATGTAAATATCCTACCCCCTATAGTGAGTAGACATTTCCATAGTCTAAAACTATATAATAAAAATATAAATAAACTCTGAAAAAGAATAAATTTACCATATCACCTATCTCGTTATAGCCTCAAGTTTATTTGAGAAAAAGTTAAAGCTTGTATCCTATTTCACATTGGCTTTCAACTATGTATTAGCCCTACGCTATGCATATCCTAACTCCAGTTAATTCCGTCAACCCGCCTCACGCGCATTTTTTACTATATATATAAACTTTATGTATATATATGCCACCACTTAACCCCTTTCGAAAATATGTCTAGACTCATTCTATACATAAAACATTTGATAAAACCTTGGATATAAATTCCTATAATATAAAGGTTTTATTTCATTAATCCATTGCCCAGCGCATAAAGTCACCCCAGATCCCACCATACTTTTCAACCGCAACTCTTCAAATGATCCTAACTGTTCGCTCTTACCCCGATGATCCAAGGTGGACGATGCGTTTCACGCCCACAAACCAAACAATTTCCAAATGCCCAATCGAGCGCGAAATGGGTGTTTTTCCCATTTTTTCCTCCTGTGACGTGTCCAAATTTGATTGCGTCGCGTTCGTTTTTCCATAAAACCATTTACTGCCCAATGACAGCACGAAACCCACCTGTGGTTTTTCGCATTCACAAACAGAAAACTGCTCCCGCTATCAGATTTGACCTGCATTTATTACGTGTTTTAAACATTTATATCAAAGTTTAAAATTGTTGTTATGATGTTTATTAAACGTTATTTGTGCATTCCTGACTGTGAAAAGCCACCCGACTATGAAAAAATCCTTTTGCTCAAATTATTGATTTACACCGAGAGAAAAAACCCGAATTAAACCGATGATCCCCTATTTGAAGACCATTTAAAGCCATTCTCTGCATCAATGATCCAAACCCATCCGTAGGAACCACCAAAGCTTTAGAAACCTTCTCAAAGTATAAAAATACCTGCAAATCAGGTATTTTCCAAAATTTAGCCTGCAAAATTCACGATTTAAACCTCCAAATTGAACCAATTAAAGCTATAAATAGTGAATTTGTCCATCCTAGTGTGTCTGAAAACTTGAAAAACAGGGCAAACCCTTGCAATTTTTTCCTAGAAATTTCTCTTTATGGAAAGCCTCATTTTAAAGCCAAATTCTCTATCTAAGCCTCCTGAAAATCAATCCCACAGTTCAAAAAAGGTTTTAAAACCTACAAAATACTTTAAAAACCCCTTTTACAGTCACAGTCATTCAGAAAACCTGTGTTTTCTGTTTTAAACCTATTTTCCTGTATCCCAAACTCCTAACTGAGCACTGAAGTACCCACTATCATCATTTTTTCCTATAGAATTGCTCAGATACCCTCTGTTTCAACAAATTAACTATTGAAAATTGTGTAATCTTGCTTTAGTTATTTCAAAATTAAAAAGAAGCAAATGACACCAAAAGCTGGAGGCTCCAAGCCTGTCAAATCTAGAGGATCCAAACCTCCCAAGTATGACGCATCAAAGGCCCCAAAATCTACTACTGCAATCACTGCAAAAACCATTGTGACTGTTAACCCCCTTTAGCCACCAGTGTCTACTAAAGAGATCATCCCCTTGGTTGATGTGGATTATAAAATTGTAGACCAGTGGTATAATTTAACTTATTAAAGCTCTGGTGGTGTCATGAAAGAGTTCTAGAATATAGATAACAACCTCTCAGGATATGTTGGCTTCTTTGTAATTTGTAAAGTGGCAAGAATAAATCTTTGGGGGCCACACTTGAGAACCACTTTGGAATCCCCTGGATCTAGTCTTCCCTGAGTTGGAGAAGGATCTCTCTATTAGTGTCTTTGAATGATATATCTTTATGCTTAATTATGATATTAGGCTAGTTATGAAGCTCAAAGGAACTTCTTTGTTTGGTTGATTGGTTGGGATGGATATCAGAAGAGGAAAAGGTCACTAGAATGGTAAAGGTGAGAGCTGGTTGAAAAATGTTTCAGCTGATAGGATAGGTCAAAATACAATATCAATCCATTGGGCTATGGAGTCACAAAAGGATTTAATTGTACAATAGCTCTACAAGGGTTTCCATGGGGCAAGTCATCTATATCAAAGGATATCTTTAGATTGATTTGTGGCATGAAACATCAAAGTGTTGTGAAAAAAGCAAAGTTAACAACCAATTAAGAATCTATTAACTTCACTAAACAAGAAAAGCCTTTCGAAGTAACTTTTTGAAGTAAGCCAAAGGACAGGGCATACCATAGACTTCTTTGGACAAACTTTTACTAAAGCACACTTTTCAGACAACAATCCAGTAATCTAAAAGACTAATTTCATAAAGGAGAAAATATATAAGAAAACAAAGGGTAGCCTAAGATCAGGTAAGAACTTTGAATCTATCCTGCTTTTAGCATACTCTAAAGGGAAACTATCAAAACAACTATTAAAGACATGGCCAGAGGACAGGGCTAACCATAGACTTCCCTGGTTTAGACTCTACTTAGCATGCAATGAAAATATCGTTCAAGAACAATGTCTCAAGTTTTACACAGCAAGGCAGGGGCTCACCAACATTCGTTGACTGGTTATACTCTATTGAATCATTCCCAAATTAACTGTTAGAAGAAAACATAGAGATAAATATTTCAGACAGAAATAGGGTACTTTGCAGTAAATCCTACTCTAAATTTTCTGTTCTTTATCAGAGAAAATGGACAGCATGAAAAACATAAGGAAAAACAAATACAGTGAGGAATAACATCACCATTAACATAGACCAGGATCCCATGAATCAGCTTGTATTATTGATGCTCAAACTAGTTACATACTTCAAGACCAACAAGTCTTTACATCTCTAACTTTTCTTCTCGGCCTAGTATTCTTCAATTACATCACAGCACTTCAGCAGCTTCAGTGACTATTTACATTTGATAATAATTCATCTAACAACCAACCAACCCTTTACAATGTGCTCCTCATGGAGTAGTTATAGTTGAATGAGGAGGTGGAGTGAAAGAAAGGGTTCTAATGTGTTCATTTATGACAGAGTAAATGCTTCTCGACCTTAGGGAATTTACATAACCCAAGATCAAGAATATTTGATGTTTAACTCTATTAAATGAATGTTTTATCAACTTCTGAGCTACTTGGTCACTTTTTTTGACTTTTAGGTATATTTGGTAGGTTGGAAATAGCTTATGAGTTGTCTATGTAAAATATATCTGACAGTGCATTCAATTTGTATGTTTTTGAATTAAATGGGACTATAGGTGGCATTTTTTGGGTCCTGGGGGATTAATGGCTTCACTGATTTGTCATTCGAAGTGGTCCCTTTGTTGATATATCTCATTTTGTCACTTTAAACACTGATTTTGGCCTTAATTGTGCTTTAAGGCCTCATTAGGCCTTCTCGGATCATATTTGACTTTCTTAACTGTGCTTATCCTTTAAACTATGGATTAAGCCCTTGATCTTCATACTTTGCACTTAATCCTTTATTTATCTTTAGTTTCTCTTTAGTTTGGTGTACAGGTGACTTATGCACTTGGAGGGTTTGACCGAATGATCAATACTAAGTCGTTTTGATTGAAACCTAGAAATTTAACCCCTTTGGTCCCTTTCTGCGTTCAATCAGACCTTCGAGGATCATCATCCTCAGCCTCTGCAACTGTTTACTTGTTGTGGGATGGCTTTAAACTCCAACCGCCATGAAACCTGCAATTCAAATATCAAACAATTTATAAAAAACTTGCATATGTGGTTTAACTGCTAAAAGAGGCTAAGTGAGGGCGAAGGAGCCGTGCAGAGGAGGAGAAATGCATGGAGAGAGGGTTCCCATGGAGGAAATCTGAGAACAAGGTTTCAAACTTGAGTTTGGCGCGAAATAGGGATGTGTGGTTTGGCAGAAAACCGCGAATGGTTTTCGCACGAGGGGTAAGCGGTAAGTGGTAATGGCTTGGGGGAATGCAAAACATGTCGAAGGCTAATGTGTGTCCCTCACAAAACCGCTTGTTTTGCATGGAAGATGCACGTTGGGATGTTTTGGGTGGATCGGGCACGAAATTAGTTTTAGGCCATTGGATCTGGGGGAGCCAGATCAACGGTGGAGAGGGAGCACAATCGAATGGATTTGATCGGTGGAAAGGGATGGTGGAGGACAGGTGGCGGGTGGAGAGTGGGCTGGCGAAAGGTTAGTGGAAGGTGGGCCAATGGGTGACGGGATGTTTTATCGGCGGGGGTAAAGGGTTTAGGTTAATGTGGACCGCTAAATCAGAAAGATCTACGGTGGAGGTCTGCTCACGGGGGTACGTGAATGGGTTATGGTTATGAGGATGGAGGGTGGGGAAAAACCCGATCACCGTTAGATCAGAAAGATCAACGACTAAGATTTTTTCGGGGAAAGCAATAGTGGGGTAAATGATAAGTGAAGGGGGCTTAAGTTAATGTCAGAAACGTAGTCCTTTGGGGGATACGATAGGACCGGGGTTTCGAATGAAAAAGGGGCGGAGGATCTAAGCCCTCAAGGGCTTAAGGCCTATTGTTATAAAAGGTCGAAAATAGGCCTAAAAGAGAGATTTTAGGCCTTTTTAAAGTGTTCCGATAGGAATGAAAAGAGGTTTTTTAACCAAGTAAAGGGTTTTATAATGGTTAAAAAGGGTTTTTTATGGGAAAATGATGGTAAATGAGGGAAAAGGGGGGTTTTTTAGGGGAATGAGATGATGAATTAGGATAAGTGAAAAATGAGTGAAATGATTTTATGGAATGATGGAAAATGGCATTAAAAACAGTTTCTTTTTGTCTTAGCAGGGTAACTTGGATTCCTTTGAGTGAAGATTTTAGTGAAATGACTTCTTGTGGATTAATGAACATAATGGGCTCTTCAAGAACTCACAGATTTTCATAAAAAAAAAATCTTGAAAGCCTAAGAAACGTTTTAGCCATCATTAGGTATAATAGAATTTATAGATGGCTAACAGTGGCTCCACTTGGGGTTGGCAGCTCCTTGGAGGTGTCAATAACCTCAAAGATAAATCTCTGGAAAGTAGATCAGTGCCTTATTTTTTTTTCACTTTGACATTCCTCTTTGTCTTTGATGATCATGTTGCTAAAAATATGATCTGCAATATCATAATCAGGTGTTTTTCTCCCAAACTTCTACCTACACATCCTACTTTTCCTAACATTTTTTCTTTAGTGGGTGCATTTGGACTTGCAAACCCTTTCAAAATCATTTTATTTTTTCAAAAACAGGAAAGTTGATCTATTTCTACCCTTATAACTTCCATGGGTTTATATTAAACAGTTGATCTCAACAATTCTCTACCTAAGCTATTATTTTTCAAGATTAAGCTATTTGATAGATCTGCATTCTCTATATTCTAAAATAGAAATTTAAAACATAGTCAAATCAGGATTGAACTATCTGATATGCTATGGTGTCTATGGTTGTATGTACAAGCTGCACATAGACTTTATTTGCAGAAAATTAAAACAAAATTGTGAAGGCTTAAGATTTGAAAATCATGAATATCCTTCTTTCTTTCTTTGGTTCAGGTTTTGAGCTTTTTAGAACCATTCTTTCTCTATCCTAATCTATTCTACTAATAAGTCAAGATTACACAGTTTGGCAAATCTATTTTCACTAACCTATCAGCACAAAATTTAAATTTTCTTAGTCGTGATTAGGTTGTATGACTAAATAATAGTTTATTTTCAAGCAGTGGCATTTTGGCTTGCACACTTGCATATTTTTCTCTTTTTTGGTATGGGGCTATACCTTTCTTTTTAATCTGCCCTCTTTTTCTTTCTTTCTAGTGTTTTTGTTTTTTTTTATATTCAAATTTTCTTTCAAGCTATGTTATTTACAATGAATTAAAAATCTTTGAACAACAACCCTAACAAAAATAATGTTTAAGCATCCTGCCATTGACAGGACCTACAAAAAGTTCTGTACCATCCATCTCTTGAAGGAAAAAGGCACTGTTACCAGCAGCAGAATAAATGAGATAAGGGCCTTTCCATAAATTTTCAAACTTTCCATGTTTGCCCTTATCTTCTTTCCTAGAATCGCATTTTAGTACTTTGTCACCAATTTTAAAATCATTTGCCTTTGTTCTTTTATCAAACAGCTTCTTGATGTTTTCTTGTACTTGTTGTGCTTTGTTGTATACTTCATCTCTAGTTTGTTGTAAATGTACAGTCTGGTTTATTCTTCTTGTCATATCATTTTCATCAGATTGCACTTCCTGGATCAATTTCATGACTGGCACTCCTAGACTAGTTGGAAATATTGCATCTACTCCATAAACTAGCTGATAAGGGGACATTCCAATTGACTTTTTGACTGTCAATATGTCTGCCCAAAGTGCATGTACTAGCTTATTGTGCCATGATTTTTTATTCTCTTCCAGCAACTTCTTGATAATGTTTACCAAACTCTTGTTTGGGGATTCTGCCAGCCCATTACCTTGAGGGTAATAAGTTGTGGAATGGCCCAATGTAATCTGATATTTGTGACAGAAATCAACCATCTTTTTGGATCCAAATGCAGCAGCATTTTCTGTGATAATTTTCCTAGGACAGCCAAATCTAGACAGGATATTATTTTCAAGGAATGAAATGATGACTGAGTCTGTGGCATTCCTAGAAGGGATGGCTTCAATCCATTTGGTAAAGTAATCAGTTGCTATGAGGATCCATCTGTGTTAGGCAGATGATGCAGGATGGATTTCCCCAATGAGGTCTAGACCCCACTGCTAAAAAGGAGCTTCAACAGTGATTGGTTTCAGAGGTAAGGGAAGCAATTTTCTTTTGCCTTCAAATATTTGACATTTATGACAGGCAATGACCATTTTGTGGATATCTTGAAAGAGGGTGGGCCAGTAATAGCCAGCTCTAAGGATTTTGTTTGCTGTTTTCTTCCAATAGAGTTGGCCTCCACATTCTCTTTCATGGAACTCATGCTTGATCTTATCTGCATCATTCTCAGGAAAACATTTAAGCAGTAATCCACTAAAATTTTTCCAATATAAAAATTTATCTAAAATGCAGTAATTTACAGATTTTAACTTTAAAAATCTTGCCTTCATTTTAGACAAAATAGGAGGGACATTTAGATTAATAAGTACATACAAAATTTCAGCATACCAAGATGAATTAAGAAAATGATCGTCAATAAGTGAAGCTGTCAACTCCTCTTGTTCATCTAATGCATTAAACATGTTTATATCAAGAGCTTGAAAGTTGGATTCAACCATTAGTTTTTCTAGCCCTTGACCTTTGATGAGCTTAGTGGAATTAATTTATAAGTCATATTCTAATATTGCAACAATCCACTTTCCTCTTTTTCCATCAGGATCTTGGGTCAAGATGTCCTTTACCATTGAATGAGGCACAAATGTTATGATGTGTGAGTGTAAATGTAAACTCTAAAGTATTTTAAAGCATTGGCCAAGGCAAAGGCTTGTTTTTACATTATATTGTACTTTAAAGGTGCATCTCTTAATGCCTTACTGAAAAATGCAATAGGCTACTCTTGTCCCTTTGTGTTTTTCTGTAGGAGGACAGCAGCCACTGGGTGTTCTGATGCAAATGAAAATATGAAAAAATATTTTGTAAAATCAAGACTAATGAGAACTGGTGTTTTAGTAAGTGCTTGTTTTACCAGCTCAAATGATTTATTTGCTTCTAGGGTCCATTTAACTCCTTCTCTTTTAAGCATAATTTTCATGTTTATAAGGAGTTCAGCTAGGTTTGGTATGAACCTTCTCAAGAAATTAATATTTCCAATGAAAGATTGAAGTTCCTTGATATTCCTAGGATGGTTGATTTGCAATATACCTTTAATCCTCTTTGGGTCTATCTTTATTCCCTCTTCAGATATGATATGTCCAAAAATTTTACCTTCTTGAAGACCAAACAATGTTTTCTTGGGATTTAAGGATAAACCATACTTTCTGCATTTATCAAATAATTTCCTTAGGTGTATTAGATGTTCTTCATCTGTTTTGGAATAAACTCTGATTTCATCTGAGTAAATCACAATGAAGTAGCATATTTCTTCTGAGAATGCAATGTCCATGGCTCTCTGGAATGTGGCACCAGCATTCATTAAACCAAAAGGCATTTTCACAACCATGAAAGTGCCCCAAGGTGTAGTAAAGGTTGTTTTAAGTTGATCATCAGGATGTACCAATACTTGATTGTATCCTGAGAAGCCATCTAGCAAAGAAATTCTTCTAGAACCTACTACCCTTTGTAAAATATGATCCATTTTGGGCAAGGGATAGTTATCCTTCAAGGAGGATTTATTTAAGTTTCTAAAATCAGTATAAAGCCTTATTTCTCATGTTTTCTTCCTAATTGATACAATATTGGATACCCACTCTGAGTATCTCAAAGGGACAATAATTCCAGCATCATACATTTTTTGAATTTCTTTCTCTACCAGAGGTAATTGAACAGAGTTGATTCTACGCAATTTTTGTCTAAAAGGCTTATGGTTTTCTTTGAGGGGTATCTTATGTTGAATTATTTCTGTATCATACGATTTCAAATCTTCATAACTCCATGAAAACATATCAGAAAATTCCCTAAATAGCTCAAGATATTTCAGTTTGATATGAGCTGGCAGTGTCTTGAATAATTTGATCATTTTAGGCTTTTCTTTACTGCCTATATTGCATTCTTCTACTTTAGCTTTAGCAGGTTCTATTTTTGGTTTTTTTGCAACATCATTCAATTCAAACAATTCTTCTAAGGGGGCCAATCCTTTTGGAAAGCTTTCAGTTTTGGATTGCAACACTTCTAGATCTTGTTTTTCTAAATTTGTGCACATTTTTGTTTTATGTTTAGGTTCTTTGGTTAACATATTTATATCAGCAATCTCACAGGTTTCTTCAATAAGTGATTTTTCCTCGATAAGACAGTCTTGTTCATACTCTAAATCTGAATTTGGTATTTCAAATTCATTTCTGGATTGTAGGAAGTCTTCTATTTGTTTATCTCCTTCAAAAAATTGCCAGTATTTTTCATTGCCTAGGACTGCTAGTCTATATTTGACTTGAACTGAGTATTGTTTTCTTTCATAAGGTTTCAAGCATGTACTAGCAGCAAAGGCTAATCCATTGGCAAGAATGTTTTGGTTTCTAGGGACAAAAGTAAGTTGGAATTCAGCAAATGATTTAATAGGTCCATGACATCATCTCTATAGGCTCTTAGTCTGGGATGTTTGGCAGTATATTCCCCATTTACTTTCCTAATTATCATTCTAAATCTCCATGAACTGTTATCCTCTTGGCTCCTAGTTTTTTCAGCAATTGTAGTCCTAAGAGGAGTGCTTCATATTCTGTTATGTTGTTGGTGCAGTGAAAGTTTAATCTGTATGAATGACCCTCAGAATGGTTGTTTTCAGTATTGTGCACCCATATGCTTACTCCTGCACCAGTTTTACTACAAGACCCATCAAAACTCATGCTCCAAAGAGGATTGTTTTTAGATTCATCATCAATTTCCTCTTTGTCCTCACTGTTTTGTTTATTTTGATCATCGTTGTGTTCTTTTTTAGGGTCTGCACTATGTTTGCTTTTGTCTTGTTCCTCAAGATTTTCAATGTGTTGAGGAATTTCTCTTTGGTTTTTATGATTGGCACAATGTTGATGACTGTTTTTTATCTCAATACCTTTAATTGTTTTGTTGTGATTTGCTAAATTAGCAAACTACTTGGATGAATTTTCTTTTCCTTCCTCTTTTTTTATGGCTGCCACTATGTTGGCTGATGTTTTGTTTTCTAACCTTTTCTCATTAGGAATCTCATCATTCTAAAGAATGAATGAGTCAAGGTCAGTATCTATAGAATAAAGGGGAGATTTTTTTGGTCTTTCTTAGCTACTCACCATGTATTTCATGTGTGTTTCCCTATAAAGTCTTCTAGGTTGACTGAAGACAGGGATGGTGGTATAAGTCATATCCATTTGCATTGTGCCTTGTAATTTAGCACCCCAAGATCTTGAAAGAAGCATGCCATATTTAGGGGGTATATCAGCCAAAACAATGTCCATTACTAAAATTTTGGCTGGGATTTGTGCTAAATTGACACAGAGATCTTTTATTAGGCCTAGGCATTTCACTCTGCTGGAATCAAAGGAGTATAAATCCTTATAAGTTCTGGTTACCTCTAGTCCTAATCTTTCCATTATCACTTTGGGCATGAGGTTATGTGATGCTCCTGAATCAAGCATGGTATTGTGCAAAA
This sequence comes from Pinus albicaulis, assembly GCA_034641835.2. Lineage (NCBI taxonomy): Eukaryota > Viridiplantae > Streptophyta > Pinopsida > Pinales > Pinaceae > Pinus > Pinus albicaulis. The sequence continues at coordinate 15,229 of JAXQQM020090425.1, forward strand.
ATTTTTCATGGATGTTTAAGCTAATATAGAATGGAGGAACTCCACCTTCTTGAAATTTTCCTTCAATTTTTAGTCCAAATAGAAGCTCAGGTTTGTCATCATTTAAGTTAACAGAGTCATTATGATATCCTATGTTCAAAGCCTTTAACAATTGCGACCTATATACATATTGAGTGACTAACTCAGTGAGAGGGATGGAGATTTTTATCTTCGCAATTTCACGCTCTATGCTGAAAGGAGTTTGAGTTTTAGAAATGTTTAATTCAGCCTTTTTAGTCACTATTTTTTTAGCAAAATCAGCTTGCTGGTTTTTATTATTTACAGCAGTTAAAATGGTTTTTTCAGGAGCATTAGCTGAGGTGCTAGTGCTGCTAGGGTCACCACTATGTTGGTCATGGATTTGGGTATTTTTTCCCTTGTTTTGATCAGAACTTTCAGCCACTATGTTTTTTTTTTTCTGCTGTCATTTTTAAAGTATTTACAAGGCTGTTTTTGGCAGAATTTTCAGAGGATTTTTTTTTGGAGTGTCTTGGTTCTTTTTACTTCTCAAGTCATATTGTTTGTTCCATTATGGCATTTTCAAATCCTAGTTTACAATCTTCTAATTCTATGCCTTCTTCCTCATCAGGTATGTATGTGACCTGTTCTTCTTCATTGAGGAAAAAAGTATCCTCATTGTTTACTCCCAACATGTTCATTTGATTTTCCTTTGTTTCTTCTATTGTTCTTCCCTCTTCATCAACATAATTATGTTGAAAAGGAGGTCTGACTTGCTGATCAGGGCCTCTTTGTCTATTTTGAGGGGGATTCCTTCTAAAGTTATGATTCTAATTTTGATTTTTGTTTTGAGGAGCTGTTTGATTTTCTTTAGAATAAGCTATCTCACTCATGTTTATTCTTTCCATCATCATATCCATGGTTATGACCAAATTATCAATTTTGGAGTCTGATGTGCAAGGTCCAGCTTCATCTTTGTAGGTAACCTTTTTCTCTGCTTTTAGTCTTGCCCTTCTGGCATTCAGGTTAGCTTCTACACTTACTGCCCCTTTCTACATGTCTTCTAATGTGAGGGGTTCTCTCTCTCTTAATTGATAACACATGTCTGGGTCAAATCCTTCAGGAAACTTTATTAGGGCTAAGCCTTGTGGGGGTTTCATTTGTGGAGGGAGTGCATTATAAACACTATTGAATCTAGTGCAATAATCTTGGACACTCTCTCCAGCATTTTTTTTAAGATCATTGTATTCTGATAGGATTTGAAGGGGATTTCTTTTAACCTCCCATTTGTTTAGGAACAGTTGATGAAAAGCAAGAAGATCATTAATACTGTTATGGGTTAATCCTTTGAACCATTTTCTTGCTTCTCTCCCTAAGCTTTGAGAAAACATTCTAATTTTTACAGTTTCATCATCTATTTCTTGTCTGTCAAAGTAATCATTCATTCTATCCACATGTTTTTGTTCTGTAGTAGAACTACTAGCATCATATAATGGAATTTTGGACTGATATTCCTGTGGTAGAACTGGTAAAGGCAAAGGAAGGACTAAGGCAGCATACCATGTTGCCATGATATGAGGTTGTGGAAACAATGGGGGATTTACAAGTGGAGGAAGGTGATGAAGTGGAGTGGTTTGAACTGTGGATGTATGAATGGATGTAACAGAAATACTTGGAAAAAATAAGTAATATTGAGCAGATTTAGGATGAGAGAAACCAAAATTATGAATGATATGAATATCGGGTGGTGTAGATGGAGGGGTTTCTCTACTATTAGTATGGTCACCACTAGATTGGGGTAAACGTGGAGGCCCAAAGTCTATATTATCTATATCACTAAGTGACTTGGTTCTAGATGGATTCCTTATGACAGGTAAGTCAACTTGTGTATTTTGCAGAGCTATAAGATTTTCAGGAACAGAGTTTTCTCTATGAATTGGTCTGAAAATAGTTGGATTCTTGGATTTAGGAGACTTCCTAAGGATGCTTTCTGGATTGTCAACTATTTCAGGAGGATTTGGGTCAGGATGGGCTCTAGTATGAATTCTTTTAGAACCACTATGTTATGTTTTTAGACCCAATGATGAGAAAAGTTCAGCCAAGTATGACAGTCTTTAAAAGGCCAACTAATGTTATGAAATGAAACTTAATCCTCAAAGTTATCTTAACTGAGTTTTTATGATGTTATGATATAAGAGTTTCTCAATGGAGTTTTGGAAAACCAAGGGAAATCAGCAGGCCTACTGAAAACGAGTGGAGTCACCAGGTGGAGGATTTTTACTTGTTACTAAGGTCTAGTTGTTGTCCACCACCAACAATCAGAAACCACTCTTAGCAAACACTTGATTCATTTTTAAGAATGGGGTTTTCTGAGTTGTGAAGTTATCTATTACTTAGTATTTTTCCCTAGTATGGTCGCCACTATGTTGGCTCTCTGTAATTTATGAGAGTGGCAAGAATAAATGTTGCAAGGGCCACATCAGAACCACTTTAGAATCCTAGGATCTAGCCTTCCTATATTCAGAGAGGGATCTTTCTATTAGTTTCCTTAAATGATATATCTTTATGCTTAATTATGATATTAGGCTAGTTATGAAGCTCAAAGGAACTTGTTTGTTTGGTTTATTGGTTGGGATGAATATCATAAGAGGAAAAGGTCACTAGAAGGGTGAAGGTAAGAGTAGGTTGAAAAATGTTCTAGCTAATAGGATAGGTCAAAAGACAATATCAATCCATTGGGATATGGAGTCACAAAAGGATTTAATTGTACAACAGCTCTACAAGGGTTTCCATGGGTCAAGTCATCTATATCAAAGGATCTCTTTAGATTGATTTGTGGCATGAAACATCAAAGTGTTGTGAAAGAAGAAAAGTTAACAACCAATTAAGAATCTATTAACTTCACCATGAAAATCCTTTCGAAGTAATTGTTTGAAGTAAGCCAAGACGGGGCATACCATAGACACTGGACAAATTTTACAAAGCACACTTTTAGAACTATTTTGTTAATCTAAAAGACTACTTTGAAGGAGAAAACATGTAATAAAATGAAGGGTAACCTAAGATCGGGTAAAGACTTTGAACCTATCTTTGCTTTTTAGCATATTCTAAAAAGGAAACTTTTCAGAAACAAATGTTAAATACATGGCCGAGAGGACAAGACTAACCATAGACTTCCCTGGTGTTAGAGTTCTGGGTTCCTTGAAGTTGTGGAAAAGGAAATTATACCCAAGGTAACCACAAACCAACCTTCAGATGCAGAATCTAGCCAATCTGCATCCAGAGAGGGCTCTCTCTTTATAATTTATCTTTGTTCTTAGAAGGTTTTAGGCTAGTTATAGATCCAAGAGTTTGTTTGAAAAATGGTGGAATCCACAAACTAAGGGCAAGGTTGAAAATTTTCAGTCCATTGGGCTATGGAGTCAAAGGATGGCTTTACTGGATTTCTATTCTACGCACAAGATGGCTTTACAGGGCAAGATAGCTAGACAGAGAACAATCCTTAGAATTTAAAGTGGATGGGATGATTTTGAAGGGATGAAAGGCGGCTAAGAATCTTTCACCATGTTCAAAAAGAGAAATGAGATGATTACAAACAAAGAGAAATGAAGAATTCTTTATTATAGTAATCAACAATGTTTAAATTAGCAAAGCAAGAGCATTTAAGAATTCATGCTTATAACTAATTCAGAGGAAAACATTAAGAACAATCACATCTGAAATCAGAGTACAATTAAGTAAATTATGATTCAATCATTTATGTAAATTATTCAGAAATGGACATAATGATATTATAAACTGATATAAAACTTAAGACAAAGGGTAGAAAGACTTATTGAACTGCAGTCCAACACATGAATCCTGCAAAAAGTCCTGAGCTTCAAATCGTCATCCAGTAAGCCACGAATAAATTTCTCCAAAATGCTTTTATTCAGAAAATCTCAATGTTACAGCAAAGTAATAGAATCCACCCTCAATACTCTCTTTGAGGGTTTATTTATACAAGAAATACTTGAAAAAATCTCACACTAACCTAGCCAATAATCTAGGGTGACTAAGGAGTAATTTACAAATAAACAGGAGACAAATGGTCTCGTGGATAGAATAATAGGTAACTGCTGATGTGTTGTTCCCTCATTTTGCTGATGTGCTGGAGGTAAGTGCTGAAATAGGGCTCGGTGTTGTCCCTTGGAGTAATTTCTTTACTTGTTTGATACTCTTTGTCTTTACGGATACTCTTTAACCTATCTAACTGATACTCTTTCATCACTCTTTCATCTGTGTTCATTTTTATCTTTTACATAATAGTAAAAAGATAAAATTCTCATACTGAAGATAATTTTCATAGAATTTCCAATAGGTCATTCCACCATTGATCTTCTGGTATCATAGTCCTTTTAAGTTTCCTCAATGTCTCATCAGCCTCTGTGAGTTTGTAAAAAGTGGGCTCATTAGGAAACAAATACTTTATTTCATGTTCAAGATGAAATAAATTCTTCAATCTGTCATAGATATTTCTCCCTGTTGGCAACGTTGTTTCTGTCAAACTACTAGAACTAGCAGTTGTATTTTGAGCATGGATATCTATTTTCTTGACATAAGTTTCCAATTCCATTATTTGGTCCTGTGAGAGCATTGGACTGGGTAACCCACTGTCTAACAAAACTTGAAATTTTTCTCTGAAAGCATTAATATCATCCAAATATCTGCACACTTTCTTTCTAAATTCTGCATAAAAGTTCTTTTGATGAAGACTCTTTTTATCATCAAAATAGTGTCGGTCCTGTCTTCAATTCCTAGTCTTGCAAGCTGTTGTTTTGTTCGGGTGTTCAAAAATTGAATAAGTTGATTGGCCTGCTCAGGTCTACCTCTTAGTTCATCTCTTGTTCTGTTTATTTCTTTCTGAGCTACTTTAATCAGGTCATTTTGTTCAAAAATTGCTTGAATAGAGGGCCAAATACTTTTTATTAACTCAATTATATTACCCCAAAGAATTTCATTTATTTCCTTCATAGGCTTTTCTAGTGAAAGATCTTTTTCCAAAGCCTTAACTAATCTGTCCAATCTTTTGATTTCCCTAGTATTATCAGCAACTGTCTTCTTAGATGTATCATACTTCTGCTCCAAATCTTTTAATTGTAACTTTGTGGTTTGAAGTTCTGTGACTCTTAATTGTAGACTTTCCATTTGTTTTATTAACTCATCAGAACTCAAACCAGAAGTGTTTACCTGTTCTGGCTCTGTTTGTTGACCTGTTGTAGTACCTGTGGTTGTAGTAGTTCCTGTGGTGGATGCCTGCATGACAGCTTCCTTTTCCTGTAAAGCTTGCTCTAATTCCTTCTCTGTTTCACTTAGTCGCTCAGTCATATTTAGGAGCAACTCCATTACCTCTTCTTGTGAATTCCCCTTTAAAACTTCTTGGGTCTGGGGGTGCCTTGAGGCTGGCAATTTCAGCTGCTTTCTCAATGCAGCTATGTCATCATCTTTCTTCTTTATTAATGCCTCAATACTTTTAATGTCTTTGGGGTTGTGACCCAAGCCAATGATTATGTCTTCTAGATACTTTATTCTATTATCTTTGGCCTGAGAAGAGGCCTTCTCAATTTGCAATTGGGCACTTGTGTTATTTAAAGAATCTTGTAGCGTTAGGGCTGCCATGGCCTTATTAGTTAGAGTGGAATACACCATTTCCCCAGTTTGTTTGTGCAGCTCTATCTGGTCTAAAGGATGAATATCCTTAGCCAGGACCTCAAAATTTGTTCTAATATAATCAGCTGCTGACATGGGTTTTGGCACCTTTGACTTGAAGTGGCTCATCATCATTTTTCCTTGTGAAATGTCAAATGCTGACATTAACCTTTCCTGATTATGTGGAGCCATTTTCAAATATTGATCATATACTTTCATTCTTAATGGATCATTCTTTGCCTTTATATTGATGAAAGTTCTTTTTATATCCCCTGTATCTATTTTTGGTGGCCTAAAGGAGGATACTTCAGTACTCAACTGCTTGTGCAAAGCTTTTCCTTTCTGCTCTGTATGGGTCACACTAACAGAACCAGTTAGTTGACTGTCTTCTCTTCCATCATCAAACACCTCATCTATGATTTCCACATCTGGAAGTGGATTTGGTTTATGTTTTTTGGCTTGATGTATTCCTGAGGGCTCTTTAGGAGGAGTAGTGTCTGGAACCTGCCTTTTCTTTCCTATTTCCATGTTGGATGGAGTTTGTAATTCTGAAACTTCAGGATGCTTTACCGGAGTGGGAGAAACTTGTGTTTGATCGGGTGCTCTAGAAGTTTGAGGTTTCTCTGCCATGACTAAAGTTTCAATGACCTGAATTTCAGGTTCCTTTCCCTTGCCTTTTGGTTCTGCTGCCACTGGTGGACTGCCTTCCTGTAATGTCTGCTGTAGATTTGCTGCTGAGGAAGTGCCAATGTCAGGTACCTGCACTTGACCACAAGATTCTAGGTCATACTCCTTCTCAAAATCTTTCATCATTCTGTTCATTTTTTCTTCTTCACTTTCTTCTTCAACTAGTGTTTCTTCAACCCATTCATCTTGGTTGGCATATTGTTCTAGTTCAGGAATCTTATGGTGTATGTAAGGGGATGTTTTATTCTTTATTCTCTTTTCACAAATAAAACCAAATGGATCATAAGGAAACCAACGGAAAGTTCTTTGGAACTTGCAATGGCCTTGTAGTATATTTTCTGCTTCTCGCTTGGCCTCCCTAGAGTTGCAGATGAAAGGACCTAATTGACTTTTGATCCTTAGTTGGGCTTTCTTCTTCACACTACAAAAATGGATCACATCTGAATTATTCATTTGCCTGAAGTATTCCAAGGCAAAAATTCTCATGGGCACATATCTTGGCAACTTGAATGGATGTAATTCACATCCATAGATTCTGATGACTGAATGGTTTATATATAAATACCAATCTCCAACTTTATAAGTCCTTGAAAGTTGCAGGGTCTTCTTGATTTCATTACTGAGCCTTGGAGGAGGGATTCCTGTCAACAAGGTAGTTGCAGGATATACAAAAAGATCGATGAACTCAGTATAGGAATATGGAGAATTATAGGAAGAATGAATTATGGGAGACCAAAATATAAGTGACCTAGGGTTTCCCTTGGCATCAAGCTTTTTAACAGGGAAAGGGAACTTTTCTGATTGATAGAAGATAATGAGATGATAAATAACTGAGGAATATTTGAAAACTTTCTCATCATCTAGCCTCATGAACTGATCATGGATCTTATTGGCTATGAAGGAGGCAAAGTCATATTTAACTTCAGGAGGTTTCCCAGGAGTAAAAATAGACAGCAAAACTAGGGTTATCTCATCAACATATTCACTGGTATTGAAACCCAAGACAAAAGATATCAAATTTAGGATGAGTCTTCCTAATTTATTGAAATAATAAAAACCATAGGGAGGAAGTCCCTTAGGTTGATGTTCAGGCAACATGAAATTCTGGCAAATGGACTTCAATTTTTCTGGGGTCAATTGATTAGACTTTTCAATCAATGCTTCTATAGACAAAGGTGCTAGTTCTTGACCTGGTTCAAAATGTAGCATTGCATTGATAGTCTGGGGAGTAATGTGGAAAAGAACACTCTGATCAGGGGATATTACAGCTCTCTGAGTGGGATCATAGTTAGAATGGCAATAGTGGATGATTTCTGGGAAAGAAATGACTGAGGGGATGAGATATCTCGGGAGATTGGATTCCCACAACCCAATGAGATCTTGCCCCTTCCAGTACTCGTCTCTGCAGCGACAATAACTCAGAAGGGGACTTTCATCAAAATGCAAGTCTTTAATCTGGAAATCTTTATCTACTAAAGGTAAATATTCTAACTCTCGGTGAGGGGCATTCAGTGGAGTTACATTCAAAGCTGCCGGGGCCTCCATTTTGGTTCTTGTGGATTCAAAACGGAGGTTTCTGGTTTTTCTTCACAGGCTGGGTGTGATTTTGATCTTACTGAGGGAAATTGGCACAATTGCAGGTTCAGGGGAACAATTTACAGTCGTAAAACTCAGGGAATGATCTTAGGAATATGATTTAAACACTGATTCAGCGAAAAACAAAGAAAACAGAGTTTTATTTGCAGTTCGGGGCGGAATAGGATAAATACCTGTTCTTGGAGGAAAACTGGCTTTTAACAGGTATCAGGCGGTAGCAGGATGATGCTTGAACACAGGTCTGGCGGAATTCTGGAGCGAAATCGAATTGAACAGTGGATTTCAGTGGAAATTTGAAATTCGTAGCGGAAAGCATAGTCGCGTTCAAATGATGAAAATGACATAAAAACACGCGAATTTGTTTTATTTCCAAAGTCAAAAAAGGGGGTTTTAGTTTTTCGAGGAGTGACGTCACTTTGGTACGGGCTGACGTGGGGCAGGGGGGCCGGGCGGTAAGCGGTTAGTCCCCGCACCGCTTATTGGCAAAGGTGGTATTGATCGCGGGGGGAGCGATTCCATTGGATCGTTGCCACGTGGACGGAGGACTAGTCAAATACCACCAATCCCCCGCGCACTAAAGCTCTGATATTGGATGGCTAGCGGAATTGACGTGGAGCGTCGATCTGTGGAGGGGCGATCTGATGGTTGAAAGTACTGGGAAATGGTGGGGCGTTATCATGCGGGCCCGGCATATTTAACGTTTAATTAATCATCCCGGGTGGCACATGATTGGCGGAAGAAAGGTTATTAATTAGTTCAGATAACTAATTAATCCCGTAATTATAATGAAAAAGGGGTCGCGGCGGGGTTTTAATTGTGTTTGAAACGTCGGGTGGAATGCCAGTGGATGGGCCACGGTGGCATAGGGGCTTTTCCAAAGTTTTGGTTTAGAAAATAAAACTTCGGGTTTTGTTTATATTTTTGTATTAAACATATAAATCATATGTTTAAAGTTTTTCGTATATATGTTTTTTATTTTATTATATGATAAAATAACCAATATAGTTAACTTATCATAAGGGCGGGACTATTGTATAACGATATATTTAACCAAAGGGCTTGTATAGTGGGTTTTTAATGAATATTTGGGAAGTAAATACTTTGGTTAAAACATAATAGAGGGTTTTTTGGGATATTAATTTAAAAGGAATTATATACTTAGGATAGGGCATTTTCACTAGGGATTTAGTAAATAGAGTTAAACGTAAATATGACAAAGGGACAAGGGAACTCAAAAAACTTTGCACATCTAAGAAAGTGACAATTTCTGAAGTAAATTGCAATATCTCATTTTCCACACTTAAACTTAGAATAGTAAGTTATTTTGAGGGATTTTTATGGAATTTTGCATAATTTTCCTAAGCAAAATGAGATTTTACTTAGGACAAGGTTAAAGGTGAATGATTATAATGATGAATTATCTCAAGTACTTAGGTCTTTTTGATCATTAGGCCGAGGGTCCGGTCCCTCCAAAAGTCAAGGAAATGCCTTGAGCCCTTTTGATCTCCAAGTACCCTAGTACTTTTGGGGAAATTAGTAAAACTTTAAGGGGAAAGTGATGAGGGAAGTTAATGATTTTGACTTTGCTTGCTGTGATTTTCCAGTGTATTTCCTGCTTCAGTATTTGTGATGAAAGTAAAGGATCAAAAACATGTAGCAGCATCATTCATCAGATAAAACTTTGCAACCATCTACCTACCCTATCTACTTGACACTACCATTTTCTCTTCTTTATTAGGGTGCATCTAGACTTGCAAACCCTTATCAATCTTTTCTTTTTACATGATAAATCTATCTATTTCTACCCTTATTACATCCAAGGGCTCAGATTAAACTGTTGAGCACCTTTTAATAACTCTACCTATCTACTTATCTGCCAAGATTAAACTGTTTGGTCAGATATTTATTCTCTATTCTACAACATGAAATTGAAAAATGAACTAGCCAAGCTTAAGCAGTTTGACTATTCATGAATTGTGGCATAAAATACAAGTTGCACACAATTTGTTTATTACATCAGAGTAAAAGTAGTGGCATTTGGATTTGCACACTTTCTTTGGCCTATTTTTTTTTTGGGGTTCATTTCTTTTGCTTTTTGGCCATTTTTATTTTTCTTACCCTTTGATTTTTCTTTTAGGGTATACCCTCTTTACATTTTTTAAAATTTTTGATTTTTTAGTTTTTTAAGAATATGGAACACCTTTGCTCAAGAAAAAGGTTTGAACATATTCTATAGTTCAATCAAGACAATCATGAAAATGAAACCTATTGGTATAGGAGACTAACACCTGTTTAATTTCACTAGCATGCAACGAAAATATCATTCAAGAACAATGTCTCAAGTTTTACACAACAAGACATGGGCTCACCAACATTCGTTGACTGGTTATACTCTATTGAATCATTCCCAAATTAACTATTAGAATAAAACATAGAGATAAAGCTTTCAAACAGAAATAGGGTACTTTGCAGTAAATCCTACTTTTAATTTTTCTGTTCTTTATCAGCGAAAATGGACAGCATGAAAAACATAAGGAAAAACAAATACAGTGAGGAATAACATCACCATTAACATAGATCAGGATCCCATGAATCAGCTTGTATTATTGATACTCAAACTAGTTACATACTTCAAGTCCAACAAGTCTTTACATCTCTAACTTCTCTTCTCAGCCTAGTATTCTTCAATTACATCACAGCACTTCAGTAGCTTCAGCAACTATTTACATTTGATAATAACTCATCTAAAAACCAACCAACCCTTTACAATGTGCTCCTCATGGAGTATTTATAGATGAATGAGGAGATGGAGTGAGAGAAAGGGTTCTAATGTGTTCATTTAAGATAGAGTAAATGCTTCTCGACCTTAGGAGAATTTACATAACCCAAGATAAAGAATATATGATGTTTTAACTCTATTAAATGAATGTTTTATCAAACTCTGAGCTACTTAGTCACTTTTGTTGACTTTTAGGTATATTTGGTAGGTTGGCAATAACTTCTGAGCTGTCTATGTAAAATATCTCTTACTGTGCATTCAATTTGTATGTTTTAGAATTAAATAGGATTGTAGGTGGCATTTTTTTGGTTCTGGGGGATTAATGGCTTCACTGATTTTTCATTCGAAGCGGTCCCCTTGCTGATCTATCTCATTTTGTCACTTTAAACACTAATTTTGGCCTTAATTGTGCTTTAAGGGCTCGTTAGGCCTTCTCGGATCATCTTTGACTTTATTAACTGTGCTTATCCTTTAAACTATGGATTAAGCCCTTGATCTTCATACTTTGGGCTTAATCCTTTCTTTATCTTTGATTTATTTTAATCTTCACTGTTTCTCTTTAGTTTGGTGTACAAGTGACTTATGCACTTGCAGGGTTTGACCGAATGATCAATACTCTGTAGTTTTTATTGAAACTTAGAAATTTAACCCCTTTGGTCCCTTTCTGTGTTCAATCAGGCCTTCGAGGATCATCATCCTTAGCCTCTGCAACTGTTTACTTGTTGTGGGATGGCTTTAAACTCCAACCGCCATGAAACCTGCAATTCAAATATAAAACAATTTATAAAAAACCTGCGTATGTGGTTTAACTGCTAATAGAGGCTAAGCAATGGTGAAGGAGCCGTGCAGAGGAGGAGAAATGTGTGGAGAGAGGGTTCCCATGGAGGAAAGAATAGGGTTTCAAACTTGATTTTGGCATGAAATATGGATGGGCAGTTTGGCAGAAAACTGCGAATGGTTTTCGCACGAGGGGTAAGCGGTAAGCAGTAATGGCTTGTGGGAACGCGATACATGTCGGAGGTTGACATGTGTCCCTCACAAAACTGCTTGTTTCACGTGAAAGATGCATGTTTGGATGTTTTGGGTGGATCAAGCGCGAAATTAGTTATGGGTCGTTGGATCTGGGGGAGCCAGATCAACGGTGGAGAGGGAGCGCAATCGAATGGAGTTGATCAGTGGAAAGGGATGGTGGAGGACAAGTGGCGGGCGGAGAATGGGCTGGCGAAAGGTTAGTCGAAGGTGGGCCAGCGGGTGACGAGATTTTTTATCGGCGGGGGTAAAGGGTTTAGCTTAACGTGGACCTCTAGATCGAAAAGATCTACGATGGAGATCTGCTCGCGGGGGTAGATGAATGGGTTATGGTTATGAGGACGGAGGGTGGTGAAAAGCCCGATCACTGTTAGATCAGAAAGATCAACGGCTAAGATTTTTTCAGGGAAAGCAATAGTTGGGTAAATGATAAGTGAAGGGGGCTTAAGTAAATGGCGGAAACGCGGTCCTTTGGGGGATAGGATAGGACCAGGGTTTAGAATGAAAAAGGGGCGGAGGATCTAAACCCTCAAGGGCTTAAGGAATATTGTTATAAAAGGTCGAAAATAGGCCTAAAAGAGAGTTTTTAGCCTTTTTAAAGTGTTCTGATAGGAATAAAAAGAGGGATTTTAACCAAGTAAAGGGTTTTATAATAGTTTAAAAGGGTTTTTTATGGGAAAATGATGGTAAATGAGGGGAAAAGGGGATTTTTTTAGGGGAATGAGATGATGAGTTAGGATAAGTGAAAAATGAGTGAAATGAGTTTATGGTATGATGGAAAATGGCTTTAAAAATAGTTTATTTTTGTCTTGGCAGGGTAACTTGGAGTCCTTTGAGTGAAGATTTCAGTAAAATGACTTCTTATGGATTAATGAACATAATGGACTCTTCAAGAACTCACAGATTTTCATAAAATTTGTTTCTTGAAAGCCTAAGAAACTTTTTAGCCATCATTAGGTATAACAGAATTTATAGATGGCTAACAGGATAAAAATTTACCAAAATATTTAGTCCCAGTAGCACATCTTGGTCAAGACGTGGTAAGATTGTGTCAGAAGTCTATGTTCTAGACCAAAGAGAAATTGTGAATGCTGATAGGGAAATTTTATTTTCTATCACTGCAGAGTCTATTAATGAAATATTACAACTTCAGTTTGACCCTAGGGCAGTTCCCCTATCAATTGAAGCATTAACACAGTTATATTTGGGATTGGATTTCCCTAAGAGATTCATGATTTTTCAGAACATCAGGCCTAGTCATGTGGATATTCCAAAGTTGAATCATCCCTATTCCACTTCCAAGTTTCCAGAGGGTTATAGGCATGTAATTTCTATGTTATCCTTCATATTGGGCTATTTCACTAATGAGTTTACTGATGAGTCCATCCTTGGGTTTTTATCTACCTTGTCCCCTGGTCAACCTCCTGCTGTGATCTTTGACTTTTCCAGGTTTATAGTTGATTCCATACATTATCAATTAACAAAGTTACCCACTGAAGGGATATTCAGATATTCTTCCTATTTATTTCACTTGTTCTTATTCTCACAAGCTGAACACTTTCCAATAGCATTACAGAATATGAATGTAGAGGGCCAACCTCTATCAGTTGTCTTTTGGACATCACTATTGAGAAAAGAAGGAAGTGAATATAGCTACACAGATTTTACAGATTTGTTCATCAGGCCAGCTATAAATTTTCTACATAAATCAAAAAAGCCTAAGGTAAGTGAAGAAATGAAAAGGATATTACAACTGTCATAGGAATGTAAAATGGGAGATTGGTACTTGTATGAGAAACACACTGAATTAAGAATTTTTGGAACCAATTTGATTCCATACAAATTACATAAGTTTTTTACTATCAGAGTCTTTGCTTTAGATTATTTGAGACATGTTTTGAATGTTGATGCTATCAATTTAATGGCTTCCAAAAAGAAGACCCAGTTCAAATTAAAAAATCAAATTGGTCCTTTCATAGTGAATAATAGAGATGCTTATAAAGAGATAGAAAGAATATTTTCAGAGCTAAAATTTCAAGTGAGTTTCCCTTGGAATTATGACCCTCAAGGTCTTCTCAATAGTATAAGGGTTAAAAATAAACTACCCCCTTTCATACATGAGCCAAAGCCTCATATTGGAAATTTTTCCAATCAGACAGAATGGGCAGAAAATACATTGGTAGATGCAACTGAAAATGAACAGCCAATAGGAAAAATGGACACCACACTTGCTATGGTAACTTATAAATAGCCATAATCTTCAAAAAAAAGAGGTAGAGATGAAGGAGCCTACACAGCGGAAACTACTACAGATACTAAGTTCAAAATCATCTACAAAAAAAGGCTCAGATTTGGTTCCATAGGGAAAGAGAAAATTATTGAGGTTGAAGATACCAATGAAACAGAAGTCAACAATGATGAAGCCACAGAGATAATTAAAGAGACTTTAACAGAGATAGAAAGGGAACAAGCAGCAGGTAAATAATCAGACACTCAGATGATTGAAAAGCATATTAATATAGAAGCTTCTTCTTCTCAAACAACAGAAGAAAAATATTTGGACATCAAAGAAAGATATAAGCAGATAAAACAAAGGAATGAGGAAATCAAAGGTGAAATTTATTCTCAATTTCTCAAAAAGAAGCCAGGAAATCAGAACAGGTTGCTTACATCATTTGATTACTCCTCAAATAAAATGATCATGTCATATTTACAACCAACTACCTCAACTCCAAAAACAGTGGCTGGCTACAAAAAATTTGAATTTGAAGTAGATACTAAAAAGGTGCATGAACTTGATCAAATAGAATTCCACAGACATAGCTCTGAAATGCTATATTTTACTGTGGTGACAAAAGCCATGAGTGTGACAAATTTGCAGAATACCATTATCAACATGCATGATCAAATGAAACTTGATAAAGGCTCTCTATATGCCAAAGATTTAAGGATCAAGGTCTTAGAAGATTTGATTTTACAAATAGGAGTTGACCCATCAAATGTACAAGCTGCTGAAGTATTGATCAATAATAAAAATGATGATTTTTTTTCTTTAAGGAAACAGTTAAAACTTCCTCAAAGTGAGCAGCCACAGAGTAAGGAAATACTTCAAGAACAGAAGGAAAAAGCTGATATGATGCAGTGGATCATAAAACTAACTACCCAAATCAAAGATATGGAAAGTCAAATGGATATACTTATGAAAGAAAAAGAAAATTTTAAGGAAACTGATACTTCCACCATTCCTACAGTCATACCTATTATTATAGTTGCTATTCCTTCTACACTGGGAGAAAAGTTAGCACCAAAAGAGCCACTGGAAACTACAGTGTCAGGGCAATCAGCTACTACCTCCAATACAGAATCTTCAACATCACAGATATAGCAGACTAATGATGCAGGGTAGATTGTCAAAGAAATGGAGGAAATGTCTCTGAAAAATAATGAAATTAACAGTTTGAAGAAAAATATTCAGAATGTGGAAGTATCTAACAAAGCATCATTGATTAATGCCAATAATTATGAGCAAAAGGCCAAGAGACTTGAAGAGCAAGTCAAAAGCCTTCAAAAAGTTTTAAGTTTCACTGCACAAATTTCTTATATAAGAAATTACTTATGGACCAATATAATTGAGGCTATACATCTTCAATGGCCATCAATCCAAATAATATATGAATAGACAGACCTCCTTCTAGCAGCACAAGTGGAAATACAAAAGACAACAGAAGAATTAGCAGACAAACCAGCACAGGCATTAAAGCTAATTACTTTCTTAAATAGTAATAACAGGACAGAGCTATAAGAATTGAAGATACAGGATAGGACAGAAACAATAATGCAAATCAGGAAAGTACTGACAAAGAAAACTCTGATGAACAATTTGAAAGAAAAATGTGATGCCATGAATTTTTCTATTACCAAGTTTCTAGCAAAGTAATTTATGCTAAGACAAGCTAGCATTCCTGATATACATGTCTTCAATGAGAAGTTAATGGACCAAAAATAATATGACAAAAAGATAAGGGATCGTGCCAAAGAACAGGTCAATAAGCCACTACCACGGGGCTCTCCAACAGGGAAAGTTTTTCTCCAGTATATTGAAGACCTGTTTTTCCTTCAACATGAAATCAAGCATCTATTTGTTATCAAACCAAATTTTGCTAAATATACTGATGCTGATGAGAACTTCAGAAAATTAAAAAGCGTAAAAATACCAGACACTGAACAATGGCAGACTTTTACAGTTTTGTTGTAGCAGTAGAGAAGAAGAACAATGAAAGAAAGTGCAGGAGAAACAGTCAACCTAAGAAGAAAACAAAAAAATAGTTATTTGATTTTGATTTTTTACTGCTGAGAAGTCTCTTTTTACAGCAGTTAAAGGTTAAAATATCAGTTAAAAGAGTATCATGGTGAAAAACAGAGTCAAAGTGTATCAGAGAGAAAAGCAACAGTCAATTGATTTGACTGCTGTAATTTCCTTTTTACAATAGTAAAATGATAA
Source organism: Pinus albicaulis (assembly GCA_034641835.2). Taxonomy (NCBI): domain Eukaryota; kingdom Viridiplantae; phylum Streptophyta; class Pinopsida; order Pinales; family Pinaceae; genus Pinus; species Pinus albicaulis. The sequence continues at coordinate 31,506 of JAXQQM020090425.1, forward strand.
ATAAGCACCTTGAAAGAACATCAGAGATGAAATATAGTGTTAAAGAGTATAAGTGGAAAGAGTATCAGTTAAGTCATATTCCAAAAGATATTTTTCAATGTGCCAGCAAGCATGGACAGCTATTCAACAAACAGTTTTTGTTAGATAAGATTAGTTCTATATTTTCTAGATAAGAGGACAGCTTGCTAAAGTTGTTAAGCAGTTGTCCCTCTTAATGTGTAAAGATATTTTATATTTCCTAGAACTATTCCTAGATCTCTCTAGGATATTTGTAATAAAAATTTGTATAAATACTTCAGTTTGTGAAGTGTTTAGTGTGGAATAAAATTGCTAAGAACATTATAGACATTTTTCTGGTACGTTGGAGGCTCACATGTGTTGATTTCAAAGCAGCAGTCTGGACAATAGCCAATTGGACTTCATAATTCAGGATTCATGCAATAATTTGAAGAGTAAAGTGCATCTATATTTTCATTGTTTATTTTCGTAAGTTCCATTCATTCATATATGTTGTTCAATATTAATGATTAATTAGGAGTATTACTTTAGGACTAATGTAAAAACTCCCTACCTTAACTACTTAATCATTTAAAAGTTTTCTGCTAATTTCTAGATTTAGGAATTCTTAATTGCTCCTAGTCCTGTTTGACCCCTAACTCCTTCTTCTTTTTATGGATCAAAGGATCCTTCATTGCCCTTTATCCCGAAGCAAGCCATTTCATCAAAACAATCTATCCAAATCTCTGAGGGTTATCTACCTTGCCTTGAATACATTAGCACCTTTTGGCCTTTCCTTCTAGTTCTGCTTGCTAGACTTTGACTCCATAGCCCAATGGACTAGTAGATCCCTCTTTAATTGGTCTTTAAGTAATCCTATTTTCCAGCAAACATTTCAAAACCAAAACCAAGTGTTCAATCATAGCTAGCCTAAAATATCAATCCAAAACAAAGTTAAATCATAAAGAGAGAGCCCTCTCTGAAAACTAGGAAGGCTAGATCCTAGATTTCCAAAGTAGGTTTGTAGTTAGCCCTAGTATTCTTTGACTAAAAACTTAAATCCCACAACTTAAGAATTTACTAGGGTGATAACATACTGGCGACCATACTGGGGAACTTAACCAATCTCCAGTCTTGAATCTAGTCTTGAAGGAAGATACTTAATATATATTTTCTACTTTAAGATTATTTTTGAAGGTTGTGGGTATTAGAAAATATTCATTCTGATTTCTAGGAAAATCTACTACACCAGGTCGAATCTGGATCCTAACCGTGCAGATATAGTAGACAACCCAGAACAGATTGGAAAAAAGAAGAAAAAACAGCTTGTCAATTTAGAAACTGAAATACCATTGAGAAAAGCTAATTATTTACCTGGAGAGTTAATAAGCTTAACTGATATAGATTTTTATTTCACGTTTGAACAATCTTTGTTTAAAAATAAATCTGAAACTGATTTAAAATATATTGTAATAGATCATGTCTTTACTTCATTTTTTAATACAAAATAGAACATTATTCCAACAAAAATAAAATCAGATAAATGTAAAACTGAAAGTCAAGTAGAAAGGATTAATGTTACACGGATTAAAGACATTGGTGAAGCTGTTAAATTAGCTCATTTATTATCTAACATTAAGCCTCCAGATTCTCAGTTGCACACTACAATAATTCCAGCAGCATATTCAACTCTGTATGCTGTCACCTCATTTTTAGATACCACTGCAAGTTCTTCCACCGAAAAATTTAGTCCTAAGTTGCCTTTGCATCCTAGGATATTATTCCCCCCATTCACTCAGTCCACTACATCCACTAGTTTTATAAGCACTACATCTTTTTTTCCAAGTAGTTCCATATATATACCAGCCTCTTTTCCAAGTTCTTCAAGTACATCTTTCAGCACAATAGCTACCATATGCAGCGCTGCTCCTATCATCACTGTTATAACTCCCAGTTCAGCCAAACTCCAAGCCATGGTTGCTAGGTATGCTCCCCTTGTCTTACCCCAAAACCTCCATGATATGCCTCGGGATTACCAAAAAAATGTACCATTATTTGATGGTCTTTCCCAATACACTGCTCAACAGAATGTTACAAAAATGACAAATTACTTTGAAATATATGAAATTGATGAGTCAGATGTTCAGATGAGGTTATTTGCACAAAGTTTGACAGGTGAAGTAAAAAAATGGTTTAAAAATATAGCTGCCGGTATATAGCTAATTTAGCTGCATTTCATAGAACATTTTTAAATAAATGGGAAAAGAAAAAGAACCCCCTGCAAATTTTGTATGAATTTGATACTTTAAAAATATCTCTTAATGAGTCTTTACAAGATTACTATACAAGATATAACAGTGTCTATAATTCAATTCCTACAGATCTTAAACGCACACCATACTCTATTCTGCTCAAATTCCCTGATGGATTTGATATAGATATGGCATATCAATTGAGAGAAAGAGATGTTGAAACATTAGAACAAATGCAATTATATGTTGTTAGTGTATAAATTAACATTTTAGCTAGAAAGGCCAGACTTAGGAACGAAAGAAGAGTCACAATCAAAGAGGAAACATCAAATTCTGATGCTAGATTCGATTTATTTGCTAAAAATTTAGAAAGGGTGGTTGATAGATTAGACAATATTGAGAGAAAACCACAATGGGATAACCAGCCACAATTCAGAAATCCCAACTTCAGAAAAAATAATAACCCTGGAAAAGCTAAGGAAGTTGAACTAGATCAAAAGATTAAGCCCCCATTCCAAGAGAACAATGCTGAGAGTTCTCAAAATAATGATGAAGATGAGGACAACATCAACATAGTAATGGGGATAGATGAAAATAACACAATTTTCCTCACTCAAGAGGATCAAGAACTCTTTGAGCTTCAACAGCTCAAAGTAGAAACTGGTGAATCCCTAGATTATAAACAAGGTTATGACTTCACAATCAATGAACTTCACAGCCAGTATAACCTAAGAAGTAAGAAAAACAATGAGCCTTCTACTAAAAACAACCCTCAAAATCAAACTAAAAAGAATGTAGAAGCACCAAAAACAAAGATTTTTCAAATTCTCCCAAGAGAAAACAAGAAAAATTCCAATCCTCCCAGTCCCAAAAAATTACCAAGTCCAAAAATTGTTGACATCACTGAAGAAGTGACCCAATCCTCCAACAATGCCCAAAAGGCCAACACTACCAAAGCCCCTAATTCAGTAAAACCAGCAATTCCTGATCCTAAGAAGAATCCTACTGATTCGAAATCAGCGAATCCCAAAAATGTTAATACCAAAGCTTCTGCTAAAAGTTCAAAATATGAAAAAAAATTTGCTACCCCTAAATCTGTCCCTGAAAAGAGAACTAAAGACAACAAAAGTCAAGAAACACAGACAAAGAACAAAAGGACAACTCAAGATAAAATTACATCTACTGAAATTCATGAAAAACCCACTCAGATAACTATCTGAAAAGATGAACTAATTCATATTAGAAAGTCTCAACCAGCATTTAATATTCAAACTGAAATAGCAAATTTAAAGATACCAATTCCTTTAACATAATTGGTAAATAATTACTTGTATAGACCAACAATTACTGAAACTTTGAATATGAATGATGGTGAAGATGCCATTAATATAAATGATGATCAGCCTAAACTAATTTTTGGCCCTAATGTAAATGGTAAGCATTCATATGGATCAATTCCTCCCTTCTATATCAGTCTTACTATTCACGATCATATTTTACACAATGAAATGTTAGATTTAGGAGCTTCCCAGAATTTAATGCCAAAAGATATCATGGAAATTTTGAATTTAGAAATAACAAGGCCCTATAAAGATTTGTTCTCTTTTGATTCAAGCAAGGTTAAGTGCATAGGATTGATAAAATATTTATGGGTGAATTTGGTTCAGTATCCTGGTAAAAGTATGGTTATGGATATTGTAGTAGCTAACATCCCACCAAAATATGGTATGCTTCTTTCTCGCTCATGGGAAGCTAAGTTGCAGGGATCTCTATAATTAGACATGAGATATGCCACCATATCAGTGTTTGGACAACCTAAGAAACTTTATAGAGAAAATTTAATGAAATACATGGTTAGCAGTGTTGAGAGATCAATAAATTACCCAATTTACTCAACACCAACTGATCTTGACTGTTTCATTTTATGTAACTCTGATAATAATGCGATCCAAACTAAATTAATTGACATAAAGCCTAAACCTAACAATGATAATATTTTTCATGAAGCCCTTTGGCACTTAGAATTTGATGGCTCAGTGAACAAGTCAGGAGCAGGAGATAGAGTGTGGATCACCAACATTGAGACCAGTCATTGTTTCGGGGAATTAACACCCTAGAGGTTGGTTGGGATACAACCTCCACAGAGCAGGGGCGTACTACTTAACAGAGACTCACACAACCATGCACGTTCAGAAAAACCAAATAGAGAAGAATGAGAGATTTACCCGTTGGTCCTACGTTTGAAGTAGATCCACGTGGATTCCAAACTCCCTGCAACCGTCCTTCCTCCTTAACCTGAAATACAAGAAGAAACCGGCACAAAGGACAAGTTGTACAGCATATATCTACTCTATATGTTAGTGAGATTCATATAAAACATTAAATAAATCATAATGAATGCTTGTATAACAAATATTCTCATACATAAAAGCATACACTAACACATTTATTTCGGGAACAACATGATACTTCTGTATTATAAATAGCACGTACAAAAGTAATCAAATGGAGAGATCACCTGATCCTTCCAAGGCCTTCGCAGACCGTCGTCCGGATCCGTCCAGCCCTTGCCTCGCTAAGACTCCTTCCAAACTGGTGCATACGAGATAACATATAAAGGGATGTGTATCTCAAGGAAACAAGGGTTTCCTACAATGAACTGGGAAAGTGCGGGAGGCACGGGGAATCAGACTTGGATAGGGAATACCAACAGAGTATAATATCAATAATTCTCTCTCTCCCTTAGGCCATACACATGAGGGCTTTTTATAATCCCTCCAAGTAGTTTCAGCAGTTGGAAACAGTTGGCCACGGGCTGGGGTGGTTGAACTACCTGAGTAACCATCAACCCAACGCGAAATTAGGGATTTTTTATATATTTTTTAATCATTTTAATGGCATACGCGGAAAAGTCTAGCTGGACTCGCGTATACACGTGGAAAAGTACAGGCATAGTCGAGTATGGGGGATTTTACACTGTTTTTAAGTGAATTTGTCCAAGTCTGTAGGAATGGGTGCCCAAAAGCCATGAAGCAATCATGAATCATGTCAAGGTGAGAAATGATGCTATAACAGATGCCCCCTAATATATGAGGTCAGAAGGGGTACATGATGGCCTAAATGTATTATGCACATAGAAAGAACTTCGCAAGGACAAGAGAGGACTTCACCAGATTTCAGCCTGCCAAAAACCAATGAAAGAAACCAGAGAGTCAACTCATGCTAAGGCGGGCATACCCATGCTCAGTCAAAAATAAATCATATATAGAAAGTACTGAATAGATCCAACATGTGTACAAGTATAACTGAACTGAAAGTACATAGTGAATCATCTGAGCAGGGCGCGGAAATACAAGTCTGAAACAATGTCCAAGTATCACATATAGAAAGCTGATCAAAGATGGTACAACTGGATGTCTGATCAAATAAGTAACTGAATCTCCAAGTACCGGATCATAAGAGGTGGATCAAACGGTACAATCACGCAACTCGGGGACCAAC
>JAXQQM020061135.1:0-47031 GCA_034641835.2 Pinus albicaulis
GATATCTTCCAGATTCATGCAAACCTCCAGAAGTTGTCGGTCTTGCAAATATAGTTTTGTATTTCAATCTTTCAAATAATTTATTACAGGGTCCCCTGCCTTCAGAACTAAGCAATATGGAACTTCAAAATCTACAAGACATGGATTTCTCCTCCAACCATTTGTCGGGTGGAATACCCATGCCATTGGAAAATCTGAAAATGCTCCAACACTTGAATTTCTCTTTCAACAAGTTTTCAGGAGAAGTTCCTAAAGGTGGTATTTTCTAAAATCTCGGGGCCACTAATTTTATAGGAAATCTTGGTCTGTGTGGCTGTTGAGTAAGTTTGCCACCATGCTCTACTACCAAACATAAAAGTCATTCAAAGCTAAAAGGAGTTATCATATCCGTTGTCGTACTTCCAATAATTGTTGTGTGGTGTTTGTTTCTGGGTATCTTATCGAGATCAAGAAAGAGCAATAAAGTGGGTACTGAAGTATTTCTTATAGAGATCTCATCACTCCATGACATGCATTGATTGAGGCCAACTTCTTGTGTTTTTTTGGGTATCCTATGGAGATCAAGAAATTGCAAGACAATGGGTATATTTCATATGGATAGTTGATCACTCCACGACATGCACTGAGTGAGGCCAACTTGTTAAGTGTTGGTAGTTTTTAGTAAAATGTAAAAATAGGTTAGGAACAATAACAAAATCAATTTTTGCTATCAACCTTATGAATTTGGAGAATGAAGGAGGTCACAAGACCTTTGGCAAAGACTATAGTGTTTTGAAATGACTCCTAATACCATAATCTTATTTGAATCATAACCTTTTCTTCATACATTCAAATCAAAGATTTGAAATTTCCTAAAATTGGTTATATCTTGATGGTGAGAAACAGGATTGAGTTTATAACAGTAGACATGATTCATTGGGGTTTGAAACCGATGAGAAAGATATGAAAGCATACTTTATGTACTTTAATACTTTGGCACGAGTATGCTATTTGTTTTGTAATTTTTTTATGGTGAGAAAGTGGATTGAGTTTATAACAGTAGACATGATTCATTGGGGTTTGAAACCAATGAGAAAGATATGAAAGCATACTTTATGTACTTTAATACTTTGGCACGAGTATGATATTTGTTTTGTAAATTTTGAACATTCAGTGTTCATTTCCAATATGCAAGGCTGCATTCCTCCAGCTATTGTTATTTGTTAGATGTTAGATAGTATATAAGCGATATCAAGTGTTTCTTATTTTTGTTAAAAATTGTGATTGAAAAAATTTATTATGAAGATGTCTAAAAACAGAGTATGGACAGTTTGAGGTTGTCACAACAACTATGAAATGACGTTATCGGTGATGCCAATTAGAAATAAACCTTCAACTTGTAAAAATAAGTAATGGTTTTCCAAATAGAAAGATACAAGTTTGTTGACAACAATTAGTGGAAGAAGATAAGGTCACTAGTACATGGGATCTTTAATATACATGGTGATTTTAAATATCATCATGAGGAGGTGGTTTTAATGTATGGATAATATAGTTTTAAATGGAATCACACCTCTGCACAATATTAATGTACATTCCAATAGAGTTTCAAATAGAATCATGTTGAAACAATATGTTGTATAGAAGCATACCAGATGCATATAAAAGTTTGAAAAAGATAATTAAAAAAATAGGAGCCAAATCTACTAGCAAATTCTTGAATTCAGATCTCTTTGGAAAACCCTTACATACTTTTGATGAAGACAAGAAGCCACGCTGGTTTTTTTTAAGAAAAATAATTTTCTTCAAATTCTAGTAAACATGCGGAAATTTAACTGGGTTATGCCCTAAGATATGACAATTAAAGCATATAAAAATTGAAAAAGATAGTTAAAAAAATAGGAGCCAAATCTACTAGCAAATTCTTGAATTCAGATCTCTTTGGAAAACACTTACATACTCTTGATGAAGACAAAGAGCCACGCTCGTTTGTTTTAAGCAAATTAATTTTCTTCAAATTCTCGTAAACATGTGGAAATTTAACCATGTTATGCCCCCGAATATGAAAATTAAATCACATTGGAGCTCAAATTTTGTAAAGATCACCGTTTAGAAAAGTTTCATAGCAGCATAACTCCTTGAAAATAAACTTGCCAAAACTTTAACCTCATTTTTCCCACCACCCCTATGCCAGATTAAAGCACAAACCCTTCACCTCGACTTCTATTGTGCAGATGTCTTTGTTTAGAAATTACTATCTAATTGTTGCGGTACTTGGTTTTAACTTGTTTCTAGATTTTCCATTACCTTTATTACTAATCAATGCTACTAATATATTAAAGGTTTATGGTTCATGGGCTGAGCAGGTAGCCTTTAGCTAATCTACGTCTAAAATAATGATTAATGGCAAAAAATGAATTGTATTTTAGGCAGAGTTTATGTACTTTTTAATGTTCTCTGCACAGTTCAGGTGAATCATCTAACCTTCATTTCCCCTTTTATTTACATGCTTCTTGCTACAGAATGCAAGCAATAGAGATTATGGAGATACCCAATTGAAAGCTAGCAGTCAAGAGCGAGGTGGAAAAGCAAGTGCATTGTTAGAACGAGGAGCTGGTCGTGGAAGCTACTTGCAACATCATAATTCATATGGTATTATAAGAACCAATCTTATTCTGTAGTTTGTTTTTGCATAATTATGTATATTCATTATTCTCTAAAATTGTAATTATATCGATAATTAAAAGTATCAAATATAATAAACATTACCTGTTTTCTCCAAGCTCTGTTTGGATTTCTTTATTATTCTTGATATTCATATAGTAGCATGTTTATTTTCTTTTCCATACGATTCCATACTGGTTATGTTACTTGTTTTTTTCATGCTCTGTTTGGATTGCTTTATTATTCCTGGCATTCTGGTTATGTTACATGTTTTTTCCATGCTCTCTTTGGATTGCTTTGTTATTACTTGGTTTTGAAAAGCTTGAGGACTCTGAAATGTTTTCAGCTGTATTTGATTCAGGCTTCTGATCAAAGTTTTAAACAATTATTTCAAGAAGCAACTCAAAAGCAGAAAACCATTGGGATCTTTTAGACCACTTCTCATTAAAATCTTGACAAGACAAAGTTGAAGTAGGTAATTGTACGTAAAGTATGACGCGTGCCAAAATTCAAAAAGTTATCAAATATATAGAAAAATATAATTTGACATGGCTCTATGTTTTGTACATTTTGATGTGTTATTATAACTCGCCTACTTGACGATAAGAACGTATCCTTTGAGGAACATTGATTATGCGGACGAGATGCGAGTTTTCGTCTTTGAAAAATTACGGACGGGAGAAGTCTAGCCGGTCGGGGAAAGAGACCCATTAGAAGATAACCGATTTGTTGAAGTGTTCAGATTAGAAACCCAAACTACAAGCTTTATCACTAATCATTCATCTTATTTAATTTCTTATCACAACCGAAAAAAAAAAAACAACAAAATTTGTAATCTCATTGAATATCGGGCTTGATCAAAGTTTTAAAAATTATTCCTAGAAGCAATTCAACGGTGAAATTCCTTTGGAAATTATATTAGAATGGTTTTTGTAAGGAAGGCGATTCGCGTTACTTACACCGAGTGGCCCTTGATTTTGCGATCTTCGCGTGGTAACTTCGGCTCACAGTTGCGGGTTGCATGTTTCGAACAAGAACAACGGGGGAGCAATGCCGGCCTCCCAGTTGCAACGGGTTGCGGAGTTTCGAACATGAACAACGGGGGGAGCTATGAACGAATAGGAGTGGGCGCGAAGAATTGGGCAACAAAATTGGAATCATTTACGGCATATCCACAAAATTGGAATCATATATGATGAGAGAGTCAAATCCAAGGTTGGATAATGTTTCCAATTTTTACGGGATCGGGTTTCTAAGAATTTTGTCGGAAGGGTAAAGGAATTGCTAGCGAGGATAGGAAGGACTCGAAATTTTCCGGCCGTGGCAAATCGGGCGATTCCTGCAGGTGACAGACTAGCATTAACTTTTGAGATTGGTAAGCACATGTTCATGTTAATTCCCTCCTACCTTTATTTGCTGCAATACTCACATGGTGTAAAGGTAGAAAAGAGTGCGGGAAAGGGCTCTTAGGTTGGGATGTTTAGAGGGGAGTTGGGGCTGCGATCTGTTGGACGAAGAGAAGAAACATTGGCGGCTTCCAAATGATGTCGGGGATTTTAAGACGAAGGGCATCTTGGGAAAAGGGGGTTCTCTAATGAGAATTCCATACTTATGGCTGAAGCCGAAGCGCCACTTCATCCTTCACGGATTCCATATTCATGTCAAACCACCCTTGTTCACAACAACTTGGATATCCAATTTATAAAATCACCACTTAGGTTTGTTCTGGCCAAATATATAATATTTTGGTGGTAATGGCTGCCTCCACTATAGATTGTGCTTCAAATTACAGGACTTTGATTTCAAACCATGGGCCAAACCCTTGATAGTCATATATTTTGCTGTCTATTTTCAATTGGGACTACATAAGTTAAGAGTTCTAGACTGAAATCGACTTTTGAACATTTATAATATAAGATGCAATGTTATTTCAAGTTGTGTACATTATATCTTTATAATATAAGATGCAATGTTATTTCAAGTTGTGTACATTATGTTATTTCAAGTTGTGCTCAAATATATATACTATTTTCACCTTTCTACATATGCTATAGCTACTTTATAAACCTTTGTATCTACATATGGTGTAGCTACTTTATATAAAAGCTAAGCACTCTACACCATTGAATGTTCATCCCATGTGAAAACCATGAATTGATTTCATGAGTCGGTGTCACATCTTCTAACTCCAAATTCACAACAATTTATTAATGTAAAAAAAAATATTCCTACGGCGAGAATAGGATCTCACGTAAATATAATTTTTAAATGATTTTGTCACTTATTAAATAAAATATTCTTAGAGCGGGGAACAAATCTCACGATCTCATTTTAAAAAATAAGGTTCGGTGAAATTTTGTCACTCGTGGAGTGTAGCGATCGATTGATGGTCGATAACTATAAATAAATTTCCCTCACAAAATTTTAATCAAATTTTTATTGTGAACGTTGCTAACTCGATGTCATTTTATGCATAGCTAAGGGTTCGAGGAGGGGTTAAATTTGTTTTAACCAAGTTTTTATGTTTTCACTCAATCCAAAGTTTTAAATCAAAATGTAAATGGGAAATAAGTTTAGGTGGTAGTGGGTGTGAGACACTTGTTGACATCTAGTTGATAGCTCTCTCGTCTTGATGTTTTTTTACCCACTTGTGTCATGTCTTTTACTCCTGCCAGGTAAGCCTTCACCCCTTCAAAGCTCACCACCTAAGTAGTTGTTTGTAAAGAGCTTTCACCATGAAACCATGCGGTCTATATAAAAATAGAGTTAATAGTAAACGTATAATAGAATGGAATCAATGGTTCCGATCGAGCATTCAACAACGCGAATAGAATAGTGGAGACAGGCAGGCTAACCATAGAAACCCAAATTTGAGACACAACTTCCATGACTCTCCTAAAATATACAAAGCTACTTGAGAAACCTTTCTCGGAGTGGCCTTGAATCCCTTAGCACCCCTAGCTCCACTTCTTAGTCTTTGAGAGAAAATGACACCACACGGAAGTTATGACAAAGGTAAAAACAAATTAAGACCAACGTGAAAATGAGCAAGATTAGGATGAACAAGCTTAGGAGATTAAGCTATGACCAAAATATAAGATTCGGCTGCGAACACTACAACACGATATATGAAAGGCTTTGAAGCCTTGAACAAACAAGAGAGGGATCAATCAAAAGGTATCAAAGTGGCCAGGAACATTGTATTTATCTAAACTACTTCGTTGATGAACTTTCTATTCATTGTGATCTTATTTCCCTTTTTAACATGGCTCTACTAATTTTGGATGACATGTAGAGATTCCCTTGCGAGGACATTGAGGAGTTTTTGTAAGGAGAAAATCAATTTATTGACAATCGACCATAATTCATAAAACATCTCACTGCATTTTGTGAACAGAATATAATTGGCTTTAAGGAACTCCATTCCTTGCTAGGCTAAACACTCTATGGTGACTATTAGAGGCGAAATACAACGCAGAAATCCCAAGCATTAGTAAATTGTGATTTGGTTCAGGACGATTTGATTCTTGATTTCCGTTTCACTTCTTGAGAACCGAGTTTGTAATATTTTCGATAGATATAGAGGTACAATTTTAATCTTTTAGAGACCTTTACCACTTACGGCGCTACATAGCGATACAAATTAATTAACGTGCCCTATGTAAATCCATTTTATGATTAGAAACCACCTTCTCAAATATGTTGGAAGGTGCAAAATGAAAAATACTAGAGTTGGAAATCCCGAACAGCACATTTTTATTTGTACCTTGTCCGTTATTGTTGGTTTGTGTTGTGTCCATCGTTGCTAATATTACACCAATTTTGGTTATCTAACACATTACTATTATATGGACAAAATATACCATGTAAGACAATTTTACCTAGTAAAATTTAACAAATATGAAAAATAACTTAATAATTCATAATTTATTAAGTTGTTTATGAGTCCAAACGGGGAAAACCCATGAGGAATAATTGAATAAATCCTTATTTGTTTGATTTACCTCAAGGGATAATTAAACCACTTTAATTAATATTCCTTGTCATATTTAACCCAAAACGGGGAAATTAATTAGATAAATCATTATTTTTCTTATTATTTTCTAGGAATAATTATTTAAAACATTATTTAAATAATATTCCTTGTTAAATTTGACTAAATCATTTATAAGAAGTGAATAAACCATTATTTATTTAATTTTTACTCCATGTGTTAAAATAATAAATAAATCATTTATTTATTTATTATTTACAAATAAGGGATTTGACTAATTCAAATTCTTTTTCCCTCAACATAAAAATAATAAAATATTCCATAAAATTTGGATCTAGATTTGGTTAATAATATTTTAATTATACACCAATATCTAGACTAACTCAATATTTTCGTATAGATAGAAGGGTTTTCCATTCATTCACTACTTTTTGTTGCCTAAAGATGAGCCTTGATCTATACTTTTGGTATGACTTTGATCCTCCATCATTGTCATATTTTCCTACTTTTTTTCTTGTGAGCTCTCTTTCGAGTTCCATTTTTGTCGAGTTTTCAACACCATCGAGAAAATCATATCTGAAGCACTCGGAAGCATAAAAGAACCCATCCCATTTAGGAGGACTAGTAACATCTTTCAATGTTCCCTTCATGGTGTCATATCTGAAAATTTCTTTGAAATTTCTTGTCTTGTTCATTGGATACATGGAGCAAATCTTGCTTTTTATTTGTTGTTTAATGTATTTAAGCATAGATCTAAATTTCTCTAGCATTTATTCGATCACTAAATGTAGTTATAAAGAATTTGACGGTCATATTTGATGTTAGGGTTACTTGTTATGCACATCTAAAGTGAGCTTTCGTAACATTGCGATTAGAATTCCTGCCCAACAACTTGCGACAACACAAGGGTTTACAATTATGACCGTTGTTGTTTTTCGAATCCTTGCATGACCATTTGCTTCAACCCCTAGGTTTTTCTTCAACTTCTTATTTTTTTCATTTCTTGATGTTGTTTATAACCTTTAACCCTAAAACGGTAAAAATTCCTACTTAGTGTGTTTATAGGTCTATTGCGCGGTGTGACATCAACGGCAATTTTGAGACGACACTTTTTTCTGAAATCTGCTCTCGAGATAGCCATAAGTGTTGTTTGGGTACAGGCACAAACCTACGACCTCAACCTTCGGGACGCGAAAAACAGCACAATCTGTGACCTCGGTAGAAGCGAGGTCGGAGACACCGCTGACCTATACTTTTTGCGGGACTTTTTCATTGATTTTTGCAGGTTTTTAAGGAAGCTACTTGTTCATAGTTTTCTGACCTCCCTCTCCACTCGTATTGGACATTTACTTGCTTAGTTTTACTCATCGAAGTAGGGCAAGCCCCAGGGCTTTAGTATGCTTTCACCTTTTTTAGGAGTTTAAGCTGAAGCGGGTCTTGTGAATTTTAGTGTGTTTAGCCATTTTTAGATCTAGAAGCACGTACTTTCGAGATCCATTTCGGATTGGTTATTCATCCATCCAAAACACATATTTTTAGTTGTGTTTGGTCCTCCTTTAGGTTCCCCTCCATTTCCCTTCGAGGTTTTGTACTTTATACCTATTTTTGTACTTTTCCCTCTGGTTTTTTGTTGTTTTTTCTACACCTATTTCCAAAAAATCGACCTTTGAATCCTTGTCCTCCTGAATTTCAATCCATTGGCTATTTTGTGTGTTTTAACTAGATTTCGCCCACCCATAGACTAGTTGTTGGGAAGCCCTCCTCCTTGGGTTTAAATTGATGCATATTTAGTTGTTTATTTTCTGTCGTATTTAGTTTCCTTTCTTGTCATTTTCAGATTTATTTACGAGTTATACAAAATCTTTTTCTTTTCTCTACACATGTGTCTAGGTTTTTGGTATAATTAACACTTATCACATATGCACACACCTAAGTGAAGAGTGTACGGTTTACACACAATGAGCCAAGACTAAACCATTGTAATCAATTGATCCTACAACTCACTGCCCTTATTTTTCGACATTGTAATCATTTGATCCTACAACTCCCTCCCCTTGTTCGTCTCTCTTCATACTGTGATCCGTGTCTTTTTTCTATCATTGCACCCAAAGAATTTATCCTTGAGACTCCGAGGCCTTCATCCTTAGTTTCGGTTAGAAATACTTAGTCCTCCACATAGGGTTGGAGTTCGTCCTCCACCAAGTCCCCATTTTGACTACGCACGGTTCATCGGGTTCCCCTTCTGGTGCTATCCCCGGCTCTCCTCCTGTCACCTTCACCATGTACGGCGGTTCGAGACCTAACGTTGATGGCGGCCTCAACCCTATCATTTGGGAATGCTACTAGTGGTGCCCTTAACGGAGACTATCCAGGCTTCTCCTTGCTTCCTTATATGGTGGGCCTAAGCCTTCCCGGTTTTAGCCGATTGATTAATGACCCCATACACCATGATCTTGGTTGGCCTGCTATGCCAACCAAGCTCCCCTTCAAACATCCCCAAGTTTGAGGGAAATTTAAAGGATCCTACCAGCCATGTTCATTCTTTCCATATGTGGTGTTCCTCTAACTCCATCGCCTATGAATACGTACGTCTTCGGTTATTCCGACGTACGCTTCTTGGAGAAGCTTCCAAGTGGTATGTCGACCAAGCCTCCTCCTCTCATAATAATAATTTTGGGGGAAACTCTTTTCCGGGGATTTTTTTCTTAATTCCCGGCTTCCTTCACTATGATACTTAGGTTAGAACTCTTGAACTCTTTTCGTCAATCGTACGCAGCACTTTGTCGACCATGTCCAAGAATGGTGGAGAAGAAAAAATATAGAACCCCTAACTTCTAGACGCGTGTATACATGGGTGGTTTCTCGAATCCATTTTTATTTGTATTAGCAAAAAGATGTTGTATCTCACTTCCTCGGAGCGAGAAGCTTCCATCCGGTGCATTGAAATATGACCTAATCATGCATAGTACGGACATGTTTTATCTCGTCTTACACGATCTCCGTGAGCCGGTGGTGCCAATGCACTCGGGGCATCTGTGTCGGCAGCGAAATTGTTGGATCATTTTCTCATCTATACACTCATCCTCCGTGGGTTATGGTTTCCCTCAAGGCTAGCTCCTCCAACACTTGCGCCCCTCTCGGTAGCATGTATCTAGGATACGACATGCCTTTGCTTTTACCCAACCTATTTACCCAAATGTTACCCGACCTCCTTTTTATCCATGTCTATGACCTAATGCCTAGCTCCTCTAGCAATATCACCTTAGCCTCCTTGCCTTCTCGAAGATCGCAGCAGAAGCCACCACCCCTGGGTGGGTGCCGTGTGACAGGTACAACTAATCCTCCTACTTCCAAAAGAAGAAAAAGGCAACCAAAACCAATTTTCCCCGGGTAATCCAGGAAACAATCCCCAGGGAATGCACCTAACAATGCAACTTGACAACATGGCACTCAACCCATGCGGGACAAGCCTATTGGAAATGAATAAGCTTGTTCTATTTTATGGTGTCTATGGTCACTATACCTGATTTTCCTCTTTTACCTTAGATACGTCGGACGTGGGAAGCTCGAAGTATCTCTAGGACAACAATCCTCTCCTTGGGTTCCTTCCAATGCTTCACCATCCGCCGGTTGTCTTTTACACCCAACCCTTTCCCTGTCAAGTATATGTGGGTGATCAACCCCACCGAAAGTTAAGCTGACCCTCAAACTCCTCCATTTGATACCTCTGATTACTATATCCTCATGATGAACTCTGACCAACCCAATACCGTTGACCTCAATCTTTAGACTCGGTCCTCTTAGTAAAAAAGGTATCCTGCTACGTCTGCTACCGAGCCCCCTTCTTCAAGTCCCGTAAAGCCTATTTCGACACCCAATGGTCCTTTAAAAATCCCTCAACCTAAGGCAGAGGTTCATACCAAGATCCCCAAGGGACAATTATCTCGAAACACTAATTTTAGTAAGTACCGCCCACTCCTACGGTATAGTAGATGACTTGGCGCAATCTACGCCATGTCAATGTTGATCCTCCGAGTTGCTCCTTCGAGAATGAAAATCTCTACTATTTCCGAGATGATCTTTTAATTGTCTTATATGTTGACCAGTCAAAACATCCACCCCTTCCTACATCCATCGCCTTCAAAATACCTGTCAAGCTCTGGAATGCCAGTGTCTCCCATTTTATCATTCACGAGGGGGAATCCACCTGCTTGATGTCCAATTCTATTTGGAAGTAGCTTAGATCACTCGAGTTGGCCCCTTCCACTATCACCTTCCGTGCGTGGGTGACCACTCTTCTCAGCCCCTTGGCATGTTCCGCAATTATCCTATTAATCTTGTGGGATTGACTGTTTCTGTTGACATAAAAGTCATTGATACCCCCTTAGACTACAACATTCTGGTAGATTAGTAGCTACATATGCGATGTCTATTGTCCCATACGTAGTTCACCATAATATGTGATTTCCTCGGAATGGAAATATCATCACCATTGATCAATTAACATATTACGAAGTGAAGTATGAGACCTCCCCTAAATCCATCATCTCTTCGGTGGCCAATAAAGCAAAGAAATAAAACCTTCTACCAATGTATCACCCGGAGTCTATAAATATTCCTCTTTGCATGGTTCATTCCCTCATCTCCCCCTCCTATCTCTAACCCTAGCTCGTCGAATGTTTGCATGATGCATTCGTCTCCGTCTGACCTCAAACAGACCAGTTCGACTAGTCAGTAGCCTCACCCTCTGCAACCTGCTCCTAGCACCTCGACTCAGCCTTCAGGACCCTCTCGTGAAGACCCCTCATCTGCAGCTGGTGTCCATGATCCTATCTACCCTCCTGGAATGGTTTCGCATGGCCTTAACCATCTCAGAGTCATCCCGCTTGGCCATTACCCCTGCGAAATTCGGATATTTTTCCTCCTCCCCCTCTGCAGGGTATTTTTGGTACACAATTGTGCTACCTTGTCTCTTCCTAACATGACTAGGGATCCCAATACGGTATATTGATCCCACGACCACAATCCTTTGAGTCGGCCCAAAACTTATATAACTTTGACCCTGAACCAGCGTCACCATGATCTCTCTCTTTAGCACGTACCCCTCGAGACACACCTCAGGAACCAACTACTATTGTGAAGCCTCGGACGAGGAGGGAAAATCCAACGAAGAATGCACCTAAGGACAATCTGCCTACTCAACCCTACTCCTCCTCGGCCTCCAAAGCACACACCTTTGTTTACTTTGTGTGATGTTGTCGGTCATACCACCATAATTGTCTTTGAATTGTAACCATATTCTTAAAATAATAAATAAATCATTTATCTATTTATTATTTACAAATAAATGGATTTGATAAAATTCAAATTCTTTCCCCTCAACAACACTAATAAATATTCCATAGAAGTTGGATCTAGATTTTGTGTAATAATATTTCACAATTATACACCAATATCTAGACTAAATCAATATTTTGTTATAAATAGAAGGGTTTTCCATTTCATTCACTACCTTTTGATGCATAGAGATTACTCTTTTATCTATACTTTTGGTCTCACTTTGATCCTCCCATCATTGTCATATTTTTCTTCTTTTTCTTGTGAGCTCCCTTTGAGTTCGATTTTTTTCTGGGTTTTCTGCACCATCAGGAGAGAGAGATCTTAGATCTGAAGCACTGAGGACATACAATAACCCATCTCATTTAGGGGGATTGGTAACATCTTTCTATGTTCCCTTCCTAGGTGTCATAATAAAAAAAATTCTTTAAAAATTCTTGTCTTGTTCATTGGATGCATGGAGAAAATCTTACTTATTTTTGTTGTTTAATGTCTTTAACTGCATAGATATGGATTTTTGTAGCACTTATTCTGATCACTAACTACATATCTAAGGAAATTGAAAGGTATATTTTATGTTAGGGCTATCTTTTATGCACGGCTAAAGTGACCTTTTTTCGTACACTTGTGATTAGAATTCACACTAACACTCATAAACCTTCAGTTTCATGATAGTCATCCCTAAACATTGCAATATCAAGTCACATTTTCTCTCTGAAATCAGTAACTCATGTTTCGCAATAAAATGCCTTCCTATCGACATCATCTCTTCATCCAGGAAGTTTGCTTAGAAACATCATTTTCTAGCACCATGGGGCTTGTTACAACATCGAAAAGATCTTCGCTTCCAAACCTTTGACCAAAATATTTTTTTTGGCGTTCAACATCAAATCATATATTCATGCCTTAAAAATGTACTACAGTACCTTGAAAGCCATTAACATCAATGTTGGCTCTCTCGCATTTGTTAACAACTCACATCATTGGTTGGTAGTCAAACGATGTCTTACCATGTTCCACTACAAATCATATATTCGCATGACTAGACTTGTACCCGAATGATCAAGTGAACGAGATAAGAAGACCCTGGATCTAGTTTCATCCCTCCGGGTTGCAATTTTAGGATTGTTGTACACATCATATGTACGGTGACCTTACATATATATCGTCATCCAAACATGTGCCTATATCTGTAGGCATGTCTGTATTGGGCAACATTCCAATATAGATGAATTTCTTTAATATGTACATGTTATTAGATATTTTATGTGTTGAGCATGGGAATGCATCCCTCAACAATTCGTGATCAAAATGAAAATATCATGATGTAATGTAATGTAAGATTGATGCAGGTCGCCACTCTGCTTTAGTTCTAGCTCATCACATCTTAAAGAATCCCATTAAAATATATTACTATTATTTTGACTTCATGCTTGAGGAGGCAGTTGTTATAGGTCAATTTGGGCATCATCCACCATGACTTGGTCAAACTAAACATCATCCCTAGGACCAATGAAATGGGTTCTATAATCCCCTTACATTTCAGTTGATATATGCCCTAAGCAAAGAATAATTCATTCATGGCTTCTATTGTGATAATTCCAAGGTTTGAAGTATATGTTATATCACCTATTAACTCACCAATAATGCCTCTAAATGGACAAACTACATTGCATATGCAACATCCTCCATTCAAATGTGCACTGCGATGCACTTCCCGACATTCAAGAGTGTGTTGGTCACCTGGGAGTGGAATTCTCATTGTTCTGGGAATATCCACATGTCCAATGCCCTCTAGAAGAGTCCATATGTGTCAAAATTTGATTCCAAGTGTACATATAACACCTCTGAACTTGGAAACATGTATTACCTATTCTTAGAAAGTCATTCATTGAGAAACTACCATCAGTTTACCTAAAAATTGAGCACAAATCCTAGTGCTCGGGGAGGAATAATTTTGGTAAAGAAATTTTAATTTGAGAGAGTGAAAGTATTGACATGCTACTGGTGTGCTTTTGGATGTGATGTGGCTAGGATGAAGCTAGAGTTGGTGGCCAAAAATCGATCATTGGTTGTAACCTTCCCCTTCTACTCTTTAATAAAGATTGATGTTCATTTTCCCATATATGTGTCTCTATATGTTTCTTTTTCTTATGTAATGGATTCTTGAATGATATATAAGTTTCACATCTAATCAATTTGAGTGATTAAGATAAGTAGGAATATGTATATTGCAATTTGTTTTTTCTTCTCTGTTTATGTTTAGAGGAATCAATCTGGTGATCTGAGTTGGATTGAAGGCGACAAAAAAAGCCACAGAAGGAGAAGAAGAAGCGTTTGTATCACAAATAGGTTCTTCTAACATTTTGTGTGTTTGCTTATTTTAGAGAAAGTGTTAGAAAAGTCTTTCATTTGTTGTTCTAGGTGCCTAGCACCGCACTTAGGGAATTTGATTTATCTGTAGATCATAATTCTGCATAACACTATGCTTGTGGATTGGGGATTTCACGAACAATCAAGGAAAATTTTATGTAACTCTAGAGAGTTGAGGTTAGTGGTCAAAGAAAAAATTCAATCATTAATATTAGAGTGAAGCTTTAGAATAATCATGAAGTTGATCCATAAGAAACTCCTTCCAACTAATTACAGACTTTCATCTATCATATGTGTATGGGGCATCTTCATTGATTCCATTTTTTAAGTACAACTTTGAAATCTCCTAAAAAAAAAACTTAATTGATTTCATACAATAGATAAGAAACAAAAATAGATTTTGTAAAAAATAAAATTCACAATGTGTGTATAACATATATTTTGATTACAAATTTATGGCATACAATTCTAATATCTTCTATAATAAAAATTTAACTGTGTTTCATAAAATTGGTAAAAAAAATAAATTGATTTCATAAAAACTATAAAGAATATAATTTTCATTAATTATTTATATATATATATATATATATATATATATATATATATATATATATATAAAATTAAATTTTAACACTATAGAAAATCATCCCATGCATTATGTCCCTAGGTTGGAAAGCCTTTTTAGGTACTCGAATACCCACATATATGTTAAATTTCCCCTAGATTCCCTATTCTTATTAATTTTCTTGAAATTTACATTCCGTGAAAACTTCATGAGTAATTTTTTCCTTCACGAAGTATCATTTGGACAATTTTAATCGAAGAAGAGGGTGGTTAGCTCTACATGGTTCTACTTGCAAACACTCAAAACATCTCCCTCATTCCTCTATTTATTGATGATTAATATTAATCTTTGGTTTTTTATTATTTAAATCTTGTTTTATCATTTTCTATGGTTTTATTTTAAGAAAATAATTATTCCAACAATGTAACCCTAATTTGAGATTCAAATTGTTTTTAACTCATAAAAGAGTGGATCTCTATGTGAAATTATGTCTGCATCTGAAATTCAAATCGTAAAATACAGTACAAATAAATTGATGCACACATTTTTGGAAGTAAAATAAAAATGAATTTCTTCAAATGACTTAAACTTACCTTGTAAATTATTTTTAATTAATGTATTGGGTAGGAATAGTGTTACCCACATATTCGTATTTGTCCCAAGAATGGAATTTAAATGGTCATATGGGTATATATGGTTGAATATGTGACGTGATCCTAATATACCTATTCTAGTGAAGACTCTACCTAATGAATATAATAAATATATATATATATATGATTTTTTTATTTGGAAGGAGGATAAATATTCTATACTTTAGGACTGATACACCATTTCGAAGTGAGCTTATTATATACCATGTATAAAATGAGAATACCCATAAACTATAGGATTTTTCATGTTCAATTTCTTTTAGAATTGATAAATAGTTTTCATATTAATAATATCAAGGAGATGTATAATGTTATAGGAAAATATGACTTGGTAATAATAATTATTTCTCGACAAATGCAATGTATTTACTCTTCCTAACCAATTGTGTTTTGTTGTTGTTTTAGAATTGATAAATAATTATCATATTAATAATATTAAGGATATGTATAATGTTATAGGAAAATATGACTTGGTAATAATAATTATTTCTCCATACACACAATGTATCTCTTCCTAACAAATTGTATTTTGTTGGATCCCTATAATATTAGTATATCTCTCTTGTTGCTATTGTTAGTGTAGCCCCCTTATTGTTATTGTTGTGCTCATGTAGCCCCCATATTATTATTGTTGTGCCCCACAGAATCTCATTGTTGTTATTTTTTTTCCGATACATTATTATTATTATGTAGGCTCTAATTACATTGTGACCCTTTAGACTCTTATATAGACCAAGGAGGTCTTATCATTTGAATCATATGTTATGTAAAGGAGGTTTCCCCCTTGAAGAGTATAATTCTATAGTCATTGATCTATATTTTCTTTTGTTTTTAGATATAGTTGCATAAAATTTGGTATGAGAGTTTTGGATTCTAGTGTTTCGTTGTTTCAAACATACCATATTAAAAAAATTTCTATAACATTTTTTCTATGAGCCTTTAGAAGTTAAAATTTACACCACATGGATTCCAAACCTTGGTGACCTTTTTATAAAAGGCTCATATCTTTGTTTGCAATATTTTCTAAGATATGGTCCAAAGAAGTTAGGGATTCTGCATACTATAGAATTTAGTCTCAAATAGGTGGCCTAGGGAAAATAATCATAACTTTCTCTACGAGCTTAGGATTCAAATCTTGTAAAAATTTACTAAAGGTGCATGAACTATAGTTTTTTGTATTCAATTTTTAGGGCCAAAGGTTGAACAATGACACTTGGAATTCCATACAAGTTTTCTCTACTCAACAAGTCCATAATCAGGCCATCATGGGAGATTAGGCATAACATTATCTTAAATAATCCAATCTCAGTATTACTTATGGAATTTGAATGAAGGCTCAGAGTGCTATCAAATGAAAAAAATTTAGAAATAAAAAATTTCAATATTGAGCTCCTAACAGAAATAAAAATGTGTGTACTTTTTAAAAATTTTCATAACTTTTATGTGAAAAATAATTTTGAAGTGATTTAAAGGGAATATTGAAGCATATATATCATTATTTGGTTCCCAAAAAAAATAATTTGACACCCATTAAGCCCTCATAAAGCTCTACTATGACACGTGAAGAGGAAAAATTGAAACATGATATATCAATATTATAGGACCAAGTGCAACAAATTTTACTCACAAAGGTTAACCAAAGATGAACTAAAAGGGAACATGGATGGTTTAAAATTATAAATAAAAGGATACATGGATGGTATAAAAAAGAAACATGAATGTTTTAAAAGAATGAATGGAATGTTTGAAGGAAGGTTTATCAAAGTTCTTATAAGAAATGCTTCCTAGTGGTGATAAGGTATTTCAAGAAACTCATGAAGACAACAAGATGACTAACAATCATGATTTTAGAGACTCCAACTTTGGGATGAATACCAACCATATTCCAAATATCGATATGTGGAAGTTTTATGGAAAGGATCTCATAACATAGATATTGCATATGGAGCAATTATTTTATCTACATGAGGTGCGACACAAAAGGTACGCATTGCATATTTATATTTAGAACATATTTATTTTTTGTTGTATTGATGGTTTTTTTCTCATAAATCAATTGTCACTTTAATTGTTTTTACATAATAATTGGTAGCACATTATTAGGATATAAATAAAAATACCCTCTGTAGCTAATTGATAAAAATAAAACAAAGGGGTTCAATGGCGGAGCACATTCAAGACTTCAGAATATTGAATATCAAGATAAATTATATTCGAGAGGAGCGTATCACTAATGTCTTCCAAGGGAATTTAAAGGATAACATCCAAAATGAGGTTTGCCTTTGGGAACCTAATTCATTGGAGAAGGAATTCAAGGTGGCAAGAAAAGTCGAAAGATAAATTATGGAAACATGGAAATCTGCCACTCACAACTACAAAGATGGAAGTGTTTCTTCTCCTAGCCTCCCACAACCTACAAGGTTGACACCACAACAACTGGAGGTAAAAAGAGGAAAATGGATTTATTATATTTGTGATAACAAATACACTAAGGGTTATAAGTGTGCTAAGAATACATTATTTTACATATATTGGGAAGAGGAGGAATAAAAGGAATAATAAACATCCAAAGAAGAGGATATACACAATGACCCAACACCAGAGAAAGAAGAAATGAACACGACCATAACTTTTAATGAATTGGTAGGAATTACCAATCCTTAAACCCTCAAGATAGAAGGATATATCAAGAAAAAAAATGTAATAGTGATGATTTATTTCAGTAGTACCCATAATTTTATTCATTGTAAAATATCCAAGAAATTTAATTGTTTCTATATCTCGCACTAGAGTGTCGAGTAATGGTTGTAAATGGAGGAAATATAAATTTCTTATGGAAGTTCCATAATATCAATATAACCATGGGGGAATAATTATTCAATATTATAATGCTTTCCATTCCAATGGGTGGTGATGATGCTGTATTAGGAGACTAATGGTTCCAATATTTGGGGATGGTAGTTTTTAATTATCAATAAAGTTTCTTGAAATATTCATGGCAAGGAAGGGAAATTGAATTAAGGGGAATTGCAAGGAAACTAGGGAATATAATAAGCTCTAATGAAATGACAAAGATTTATAAGAAAGAAAAAAAGGCATAATTGCACAATTATGTTCACTAGATGTTCAAACATCAAATTCATATGTTTCTCCATATCTCCAAATAATCTTGGATAATCATTACAAGGTATTTGAGACTCCAGAAGGCCTCTCACTTATTCATGACCATGATCATGTTATTCACTTGATTCCATGAAGCGTTCCTCCAAACACCAGACCTTACAAATATCTCTATGCCTAAAAAAGTGAAATTGAACATATGATTAAATAAATTCTAGAGGTAGGTATAATTCAATCTTGCCAAAGTGATTTCTTTTCTCCAATAGTATTGATACACAAGAAGGATGGATCATGGTGTATGTGTCCAGATTATATGGAGATAAACCTGATCACTATTAAATATAAATGTGTCATTCATATCATTGATGAATTGTTGGATGAATTACATGGACGAAATTACTTCACCAAGCTATATGCTCATTCAAGATACTCTAAAATTAGAATAAAGATTGAAGTCATTCTAAAAACAACATTTAGAAATCATGAAGGTAATTAAAAGTTTTTGGTCATGCCTTTTGGCCTTATTAATGCACCTTACACATTTCAATGTTTGATGAATTCCATTTTTAAGCTCTTCCTTAGATAATTTGTGTTAGTATTTTTTGATGACATACTAATCTATAACAAGTCTTGGAAGGATCATTTTCAGCCTGTTGACACAGTGCTCATACTATTGGAGGAAAAATGATTATATGCAAAAACATCTAAATATTTCTTTAGGGTACAGGAGGTGGAATATTTGGGTCATATTGTATCTCATGAGGGTGTTAAGGTATATCCTAACAAAATTAAAGCCATCAAGGAATGGAAATTCCCCACAACCCTAAAGCATATTCGAGGATTTCTTGGGTTGGGAAGGTATTATCACAATTTTTTAAAGAATTCTTGGAAGATAGAAGCATATTTAACAACATTATTGAAGAAAGATGCATTTTTTAAGACTCCAGAAGCAACTAAGTGCTTTAAAAATATTAAAGAGTGTTGGAGCGGGGTCCCCTGGGGTACACTTTTTGTGTATATTTTTGTACAAGTTGTGTATATGCGTGCTGCACGAATGAGTCAAGGGATTTTGGGGTAGGTCAAATTCCCTATTTTAATGGAAAAGGTCTTAAGGGTAAATTGTTCACCTCAAACCATGGTTTGAGACCACAGTTTCAGTGCGTTAGAAGAATATAAATAGATAGATTGAGTGTAAGGAAGTAACTTAACTTGATGTGATGTTATGATCTAACTATTTATGTGTCTATTATACTTGGTAAGGGTTTTTGTTTGGGTTGGGTAGAAAGGCTCCTACTGGATGTGTGCATAGAGACCTAGTCCTAGTTGTGTGCGGGCTCCACTGGCTATGTGAGCGGAAGGGTAAAGTCTAATGTACTGACTTGACATGAAGATAATATAAGGAAATATTTTGGTGAAAGAATCATGTTGTTGATCTGAGTTATCTATCTATTTTTTCTATCTTTGGATCACATTGCTTCTGTATTATTTGTATTTGCACAATTACTACTTTTATTTATGCATGAAGTTACATTGATGATAGAATACATGGATAAATATTCTTAAATGATTACATATTGTTTAGATCTAGATCTAGTTCTGTCATGTTATATTGAGCTAAAGCAATTTGCGATTCTGTCTATAATTTGATAAGTATTATTCTCTATTGTGCACATCTATTTAGGATCGATAAAAGTTTGCAATCAATCTGATTAGGGACACTTCATTATTTTCTTCCTCAGGGTGAGAGAACCTGGTTCCAATACTTCCATACTGCTTTGGGTGAGACTTTGATCTACATAAGAAGGTCATTGCCAAAAGGGCTAGTAGTTGGAGGGTTTGTTGGTTGTGCAATAATCCTTTAACCTGGGTCAGGACCCCTCAAGACAAAAAATGGTTATGTTTCCAGGACCGGTATCATTTTGAGGAAGATTTTATGTTGTGGCACCCTTCGCGAAATGAATTTCAAGATTGGATGGATAGAAATATCCTTGAGTTCACACTCCAAGAGAATAGAAGTACTAAGATGTCTAACGAAAATTGGGTACAAAAATACATCTATACAAAAGTTCATGAGATATTCTTTTGCTCCTTCTCAAATGAGATGCACCAGAAGGAACAAAATTTTTCTAAGATGTAGATAGTGGTGCTGACCATTGTTCTTCCACAGTGCCTCGCCCATCTGCAAGTGGGCCGGATAATCTAGAAAAATATTGAAGACCTACACCATAAAGAACAGTTGTTTGAGGCACGTATGCAACCATGGGTTGATGAGGCTCTTCATCTTTCACAATATCTGAATACTACTTTGAATGTAATTCAACAGACACAACGTAGTATAATGATGGCATCTGAAGGGTCCAACTCGG
The DNA here is from genome assembly GCA_034641835.2 of Pinus albicaulis. NCBI lineage: Eukaryota > Viridiplantae > Streptophyta > Pinopsida > Pinales > Pinaceae > Pinus > Pinus albicaulis. The sequence continues at coordinate 21,055 of JAXQQM020061135.1, forward strand.
AGAAGTTAGTTCTGCAATTGTAGATAATGCTCCCTCTGAAATCTTTTATCAGCACACTCTAAGCCAAGTTTAAGGAGCAGACACGTCAGTGACTCGAGATGAGTCATATCTTTTTGTTGGGGGGCTGTTGGAGCGGGTTCCCCTGAGGTACACTTTTTGGGTTGATTTTTGTACAATTTTTGTATATCTGCATTGCACGAATGAGTGAAGGGGATTTGGGGTGGGTGAAAGTCCCTATTTTGATGTAAAAAGGCTGAAGGATAAATTGTTGGCCTCAAACCATGGTTAGAGACCATAATATCTCCACGTTAGAAGAATATAAATAGTTATATCGAGTCTAAGGAAGTAACTTAACTTGATGTGATGTCATGATCTGACTGTTTATGCATCTATAGTACTTGGTAAGGGTTTTTGTATGGGTTGGGTAGAAAGGCTCCTGCTGGCCGTGTTCAGGCTCTGTTGGCTGTGTGCACGGAAGGGTAAAGTGTAAGGGTAAAGTTTGATGTATTGAATTGATCTGAAACTAATATAAGGAAATATTTTTGCAAAATGATTGTGTTATTGAACTCAATTATCTATCAACAATTTATGTCTTTGGATTGCATTGCTTCTACATTATTTGTATCTGCACAATTACTCCTATTATTTATGCATGAAGTTACATTGATGTTAGAATACACAGATAAATCTGCTTAAGTGATTACACATTGTTTAGATCTAGATCTGGTTCTATCATGTTATATCTACGCTAAAGTGATCAATGATTATGTCTGTAATCTGATAAATATTAGTCTATATTTCACACCTATGTTAAGGATCAACATAAGACTGTAATAAATCTAATTAGGGAAACTTCAATATTTTCTTTGTCAGGGTATGGAAACTTGGTTCCAACACCCCCCATACTGCTTTGGGTGACACTTTGATCTACATAAGAAGGTCATTGCTAAAAGGTCCAGTAGTTGCAAGGTTTCTTGGTTGTGTGATAAACTTCGAACCTGGGTGAGGGCCCCTCAAGCCAACAAAGAAGCAATGTTTAAAGCTTTAGTTTTAGGTACACCAGACTTCAAAAAACCTTTATGATGGAATGTGATGCCTTAGAAAATGGAATTGATGTTGTTGTAATGCAAGAAGGAAGACTCATTGATTTTTAAAGTCGTCCAATAAAAGGAAATTATTTACATAAACCTATTTATGAGAAGGAAATGTTGGAAATAATACATTTCTTGAAGCAATGGAGCCCTTACCTAATGGGAAGACACTTCAAGGTAAAACTAGAACATGATATTCATAAATAATTTTTGGAACAAATATTATCTTCAGAAGAGCAACAAACATGTGCCACTAATATGTTGTGATATGACTTTGAAATCATCGACAAAAAATGGAAGAGAAATGTTATTGTAGATGCACTCTGAGGAAGGGATGAGGATGTGGAAGCATTTGTTTATTCAATTTCTATTATCCAACGTGACTTTATAACTAACTCAAGAGAGTAATAGAAGAATTAAGAAGAGGTGTGGACACTCCTTCAAAACTTTCAACAAGATCCCAATACAACTGATACATTTATTTTGAAAAATGATTAATTATGGTAGAAATATCACTTATATATATGTAATAATTTCCAACTCAAACAAAATATTCTTTTGGAATTTCACACATCTCCTTTGGGAGGGCACTCAATATTTTTAATAGCTTACCACAGGGCCAAAAAATATTTTTTTAGGATGGCCTTAAATCTGATATTCATAATTTTATGGTAGAACATTTGGTTTTCCAACGAAATAAAGTTGAGAAATTTAATACCATGGCTCTCTTAGAACACTTATAAATTCCACGTCATTATTTGGAGGAAGTCTCAATGGATTCTATCACAGGTTTACCCAAGTATGAAGGAAAGAGTGTCATCATGGTGGTATTTTATACACTTACCAAGTTTGCACACTTTTGTGCATTATCTCATCATTTTAAAGCCAATACAATTACCACTAAATTTATGGAAATAATTCAAAAAATACATGGAAACCCAAAGGTTATTGTAAGTAACAGAGATACCATTTTCACTAGAAATTTTTGGATGGAATTTTTTCTTGTATTGGTGCTCAATTAGGTCATAGCTCATCTTATCACCCTCAATTCGACGAGAAAATAAGCTAGTGAAAAAATTTTTGGAAGGATATTTTCGTTGATTTTTATCTGATAAAAAAACACAATGGGACAAGCGGTTACCTCTAGTTGAATGGTGGTATAACACTTCCTTCAATTCTGCAACAAAATCGACCCTATTTATGGCACTTTATGGATATCATATGTTAGGGTCCTATAAATTATAGTGTTAAATTGATGATTATATGGTTATTTATTTTGGGAATATTTTGGTTAATTTTAGCCTATGGATCACTAGGTGTCATAGCATAAATATTTTCTTGTCCAAGGAGCCATTTAATTCTTGAAGTCCTGTGGCCAAGAAAAGTCTGAATATTTGGGATATTTTTTTCACATAAAGTCTTGATCAGATCATGTTTCAAGTGTTTTCATGGTAAAGTGCTCAGAATCCACATTCCAATGGTATATATGGTGCTTCAAACTGACTTCTGGATCAAAATACAGAGCAAGTTGAAGTTTGATCCTCAAAACCACAAAACAAATAAAAATGCCTAATTGTGAAATTATTTATTTGAATTATTAAAATTAATTCAAAAAATGATTTAACGACCAAAAATATAAACTATAGAACCATATTTTCCTTCATGTGTCACCCAAAAATAATTTTTAAGTAAGTATTCATGAAGTCAAAGTAATTTTTGTCCCCACCCCACACTTAACTGTTAAATCAACCTACTCTTTCATGCCTTGATATATGTGAAAATTAAATCAATGTCTATTGATGGATTTCGTGGGGGGGCTGCCTTTTAGACATTTAACCAAAGAGGGGGTGGGGGGTGGGGGGTCCGAAAATATGTTTTTTCACTTTATATCTTTTCATAGATGTCACCCTCTTGTTTACTTCAGAATCCCCCCTTAATAAACCATTTACTATCTACCCCCCTATGAAACTTGTTAATTGTATTTATTTGAATCTTATGATGTATGGTGGGAAGGTCAATGGTTCAGTTTGATTAATCAAATTTCTCTGGAGTTGGAGCTTGGATTACTATGTAGCTTGGGTGATATATTTATAAAATGACTTTACTAATGTTACGCTAAGTAAGAATAAGACTGAGGTGAACAAGAGAGAGGTAAAAAAGAATAATTATAGGTGTGAAATGAGGGTACAGGTGAAAGTAAAAGGAGACTCAGCAAAAATAAAATTTTACAAAAGAAATAGAACCTAAGCGAAATGTCACTATTGTTCATTTATTTTCCTGTATGTTGGTGCAAAAGAATATTGAATTTTTTTTCAGATTGAAAATAATTTTAATTATTTTTAAAATCAAAACTATCGGAGAAAAACCAACAACAGGTTTTACAGGGATGAGGAAGGAAAATGAATTATGAATGAAAAATTTATGGGAACATAAGATTTGGATAAATATTTATCCAAATATTTTACAAGAGTAAAAGGGTAAAGTAAAAAATAATCTAGCCAACCAAGGAAAAACAAAACATGGTTTTCTTAAATCCATGGGAAGGAAAAAAAACACATGGGTTTCAAAATCCATGGCAAGGAGAAACAAGACATGGTTTTTCAAATAAGCATGGATTTAAAAATGAGAGGATGATTTATAAAATCATGTACAGAAATATTTTGATATTTTATTTAATTCATTTACAAGTTTTAAGAAAAAATATTTGGAAATATTATTCCAAATGTATTTTTCTTCCCCAAAAATTTTGTGACAATAATGAAGTATTCAAAATATGATGAAAGGTAGAAAACGAAAGAAATAGAACTCAAAGGGATAACTAGCTAATATAGGTGGAATAATTAATCAGGTTGAAAGGGTAGGTAACAAGTTTGTAAAGACAACTCCAGCCTCTCCAAACTCCAATGGAGAGGATCAACATTATTTGACTAATTTCCAGATATGAAGGGTGAATATTTTCCACCAGTTCCATATTTCCTTCAAATTTCTAGTGATTGATGTTATATTTAATTTATCATTCATATTTTTCCAGAAATTGTTCCAGATTATTTTGTAATCAGATCATTTTTGGAATATAAAGCTAGTTCAATGATCTCTATAAATACTTTTTAAAAGGACTTCGTAAGGGTTGAAATTTGTATGAAGGAAGAGTCTATATTTTGATGTAAATTTGTGCTTTGTAATGAAGTGATCATTTCATTAATACAAAAAGTTTTTTTCAAGATTCCCGTGTCAAGAACTTGGTGATTTTTCCTCTCATGTGAAGTTGTTATTTTCCAAGTTTTCATATATTTTTCTATCTCTATTGTTTAAAGAAGATAGAGGGTTTAATTTGTTTAAATACACTCTGCTATGGCTTATAAACAGTATTCATGTTTTCAGTTTGGTGTTAAGTATAGAATTCATCTCAGTATGCTCTATATTTAATTGATTCCTAATCATTTTCATCTTATTCACCCCCACAGATGCTTTGAAAGATCCAAAATCATGCCTACCTTTCCGTGTTATTTTTGTTTTGATCATTCTAAGATTTATGACTCCATTGCCCATTGAACTTTCCCTGAAGTTTGAACCAAATATTTGAAAAAACCAACTTATGAAACTCATAGCTAGCCTAATATCTTAAGACATCAATATAAATAAAAAAGAAAGATCCATCTCTAAAGTTGGAAGGGCTAGATCCCATATTTACCAGTGGTTTTGTGGTTACCTCTACAATTTCCTCTCAGCCTAGGAAAATTGCGGAGTAATAACAACATCCACCATCCATCACAACATCTTTAATAGAAAATTCTAAGGTTCAAGTAGTGGAAAATCACATCGAGAATCAACAACAAGTTCTCCAACTCTTAAAGGATAACCTCGCTCTGGCACAGAATCAAATGAAATGAAAAGAAAATCAACATCCCAGTGAAAGGATTTTTGATGTAGATGACTATGTTTTCTTACAACTAAAACCATACAAACAAATGTCCCTCAATCAAGTTAATAAGGATAATAAATTATCACCCAAGTACTATCGTCCTTACAAGGTGTCAGAAAAGAGAGAAATAGACAAAATGAAGGCCAAATCTAATAAAAAATGCAAAATTTGCAAATGATGTTAGCATAACTTCGTTTTTTGGAGGATCAGATTGGAAATACCCTACAGTAAAATTAAATTGAGTGAATTTGGGTATTTATATTTGTACAAATTATTTGAAACATGAGATTTTATACTCTCATATTTTAATATCATTTGAAGGAGGATTTCATGAAATTGTTAGTGTTGTTTCTCCTATCATTAACAATAGAGTTTCATGCATACATACCAAGTTAATATTCTAGGCTATACTGCTCAATGGAAACACTCTTCTTCCTTCTCTTCTCAGCCAGATTATACAAAGCATATGTATCTTCCACTATGCTTTTATGTCTTCTTTTGCATAACATATATGAGTATGTGTATCATTCTTCATTATTCTAGTATGCAATTGTTTTACATTAATACTTTTAACATCAACACCATATGCCATAAACTTTGGCTTTTGATAAGAATTCAATAGGATCATAATTATAACCTACATTCTGCGTTTCCAATATCAAGATTATACTTTGCATGTATACCATAGATTGAATGACAAATTTATCATAAACTTGTCATAAATGATTAGTTGATAAACTAAATAAGCGATTTGTGGGAAATGCATAGGTGAGAATAAATTGGGTAGGATTCCTAGGGATTTTTTTACATGATCGATCTTGTTTCATATTTTTATGCTAATAGAGTGTCTATATTGGAATATATGGTTTCCAGAATTTATGTGCACGATCACTCATAATTCATATTTTTATGGCAAATAGAAATGCACCTATTTTGAAAATAAGGCATCTAGAATTTTAGTAATTTTATTAATTACTTCACGTGTCTATTTTAAAATAAGAATTCTAAAATTTTAATTTAATTATTAATAATTATTAAGTAAATAGTAGTAATTTCATTAATTTTTTGAGATTTTTTATTTTTATTTTAACAAATTATAATGCATCATATAATAAGTGTATCATATAATAAGTGTTTTACTGCTTATTATATAACCATTATCATATAGTAAGATTTTTACCAACCATTTTATATATATATATATATATATATATATATATATATATATATAATATTCCAATGTTTCTATACATTATGAAATAATAATAATTGATTTTTCCTATTGTCGAAAGAAATGTACGACATCTGCGCAGCCAGCCTTTCCTGCAATAAAGGAATTTTTCAAGTATAATCATAATACGTATTATGTAAATATTACTATGAGAACCATACATATATTTATCAAATATATTTTGAGAAAAACTAAATATTATCAATATACTATATTATTTGATTTCCACGTATTATAAGTTCTACATCTACAATAGAAAAAATGGTAAAAAGCCTAATGCATGTAGGACTAAAGAAAATTAACGTAATAGATCTAGTCATGAAGGAATTGTCATAACTAATTGTCAGCAACTTAGTTAAAAAATTATAAACATATCTCAGAGAAAAAAGCTTTCATAATGTATCGATAATTTAGTTTTACCTACGGTCCCGCGTCGTTCAAGAATATAGTTATTTCCGCAGGTTAGAGTCTGTGACGTCTAGATGAGCTTCTACTAAAATTCAAAGATCAAAAACATTGGGTACCTGCCAAATCACGCCAATCGATGAAAGATGAAGAAATGTTATTACTGAAAATATTTCCCAATGTAATTCTCAAATTAAAGGAAGGAGCAGGTCATATTGCAGGTTTAGTGGATTTAGTTTTCAGATGTTTGTGGCTGTGGTTTTGGGTTTAGGTGCAGTGGTAAGTTGGATGCCGACTAAGCATTATTTTGGTTTGTTTGAGAGAAACCAACTCTAAATAAAAATAATGTATGAAACAAAATCCAATCCTGAGAATATGACGCTGTAAATCAGATCTCGTCATGCCACATTATTAAAAGCTACGACCTTTGAATGATAGTGAATGCTAATTAAAGATGCTGATTCTATCAAAAATCCCGTAACATGATAGGAGCTTGATTCTTCAAAATTTTAAGCATTTTAAATGGTTAGATTGAAGTTTGATGTTTATATAGAATACGCATTTTAAAGGGGGTCTTTTTCTTACCAACAAAAGAGATCACATATATTAATTTAGTGTATAGTTTAGTGGTAATCTCAAAAATATATTATTATTATTATTATTATTATTTCATTCATGATCAAGCTAGACCCAAAATGTATGTATGAGATCTTTTTGTTGATAGTAAATTTTAGTGAAGATAGGCGTGACTGCATTCAGCAGATCAAGAGTTTGGTAAACTCTAATTTAAAAAAAAAGTTTGTTGACATGATAGGATTCTGTTTCATTAAACTTTTAAGTACTTAAAATAGTGGGATCGAAGTTCGATGTTCACATAGAACATGCTTCCTCGTGAAGGTGACATGTTCAAATTTAGAGAAATTTTTCTATGGAGGTGGGTTGTTTGTTCCACAAACAAGGGGTGTCATACGCCAATCTCATGTCTCACTTGGCCATGACCTTGCGTCTTGACAATGAAAATGTCTTATTCCTAAAACATCCAAACCCACAAGTTTACATGCAACATAAAATCCACAAAAATGATCTCTCTTAGACTTATGGTCAATGTTGTAGGAGCTTCCATACATGCCCTCTCTCATTTATAGGTAGATAATCTTCAATTCTTTGTTGGAAAAACATCCTTCTTTGTCAAAGACTCAATTGATTTTATTTAGAAAACTTGGCACCTCAAAATTGATAAAATTAACATTTTGGTTAGCTTCAATGTCATCTCTTTATTCACACAAAATTCCCAGTTCCAAAAGCTTTGGACATTATTTCCAACCTAGTTAACTCTAAAACCCTTAACCTTATTCACTTTTTCCATTTTTCCACTTTCTTCACTTTTTTAAGGGTTTTCTACACGAACAAAATGAATGCAAGACTATGGTATCTTCTTTATCCTTGATCATTTCTAACATCTTTTTGGAACATTTTAAAGGCTTAGCCTTAAATAGCTTCCATCAAAATCTCAAATTTTAATATCATTTTGTTGATAACATATTTGTTGTTTCGCCTCATAGCCAACTTCCCTTAACCTCTTTCCTTCACCACCTTAAAAGGATTTCTCCCCCATATCAAGTTAACTATGGAAATCCAAGTAAATAGACCCTCGCCTTCCCTGGTGCCCCCATTTCTTGTTAATATGATGTCACTCTTACCTATTAAGTTTACGCAAAAAGAACCCATGCAACGGATCAAATCCCACCCCAGTCCTCCCTTTTTATAAATTCAAAGGATCTTAGCTCAGTGGTTTGGTGAACAATTCATTTCCTTAGCTATGTGGATTCATTTCTCTATAGACATGTCGCTAGCCCATTTGTGGCATTTATGAAATAGTTGTATACGGTGTAATAGTGGCGGTTTAACTTTTGAAATTACCAATTTTCAAAAAATGTCGTTCTAGTTAAAAACAAGTCACAAGGGAATTTAATGATTATCATGCATAGTAGGATTATAATGACACATGGCTTAATTAATTTTCTTTATTACCACAATGACCCCCTACTCTATCTCTCATTTCATAGCTTTGGCATGGGATTGAAGAATTTCAGGCAATTTTATAGGCAAGTGCATTCTATTTATTTCATTAATGTGTGGGTTTAATTTTCTCTCAACTCGAGTCCAAGAGGATAGTATTTCGACCTTCATCATTTTAAGTTCAAGCCTAGGAAAGGAAAGCATAAACAACGACCAACTAGTCATTGTTTTCCTTGACCCACAACTTGTAATTTTGGGAGATGTTTATATTATTTATTTTCGTGCAGGTTGTACTAGGAAAATTGTTTATAAATGAGTGTACATTAGGCAAGTTCCTCTCGTTGATAGCATTCCCTAGTTCCATGGAATCTAGTGTTATAAGAAAGATACATGGACTAGGTCTCCTTGAGACGAATGTCCCTTCCGAGTCTTTAGGGTTACTCATTCTTGGGCTTTAACAATGGATCCTAGTCCACCGAGTGTGGGGAAAATATATTCGTAGTGATTTCTCTCCCATGATAGTCTCTTCATATCTCTTTGTATTCTTAGAAGTCAATGGGATCTCTTGCCTAAATCTGAGTCTATATCACATATAGTTTTTCAACATGCCACATAAAGGGATTGAATTAGTCAAAAAATGAATTAATTCCAAAGAAGTGGACACACTTGTGCGTAAGTGAGGGTTGAAAGTTTTACGGTAGGGTTCATATATCCTCCTCGGCCTATTCAGAGGAACTTACCTAGGTTGAGTGAGGGTTGGTTAACCAATGATAGACCCTCATAGACATAAAAGTATTAGTGGTGGGTTCTGACGTTGGGAACACTCATAGGTGTTACAACTAATACATGTATATGGTGGAAGTATATTGGCATGAAAATTTCCTTCTTCATTGGGTTCTCGTAGACATAAATGAGAGAATAGGGGGGAATTTTTCTCTCTTTGGATCACATGCAATGTCAATTGATAGCAATGGATGGAAAGTTGTGTCATATTGAGAGAGATATGGGCATTCCTCTGACCGAGGGTTTTGCTCGGGGTATATCAGGTCATACTAGTTGAAGCTATATATTTAGACATATCCTCTTGATTGGATCTCTTTTATATCTTATTTCTCCATTCTCTCTACTTGTATGTCTGAGTCTACAAATGGCCTAAGTGGCCCTATTTTTATTTCATGGTTTTCTAGTTTTTGTATCTACGAAGAAACTTGTCCTTTCTTTTGAAATGGTTGAAATGTTTGGTCTAGTCTCATCTAGAATCACTATTAACAAACCAACCCCAAATTCTATGACAAATTACATACTCCTCATTTTTAGAAAATTTAAAACAAGCTAAAATAAAAGAAAAAAAAGAAATATTGTATAAATTTTATTACATATCCAATTAATTTAAACATGAAATGATGATTTATCTAAAAAAACATATAAAATTTTCAAAATTTATTATTTTGAATTAATATCATAAAATGCATTGATAAAAAAAATTATACACATATACTGACTTTGCCTAATATAATAAATATTATTATACATTATAAATTTGAATAAAAGCATGAAGTTATATGAAATTTTAATATATATTGAACAATAATGTTAAAAACTAAATATACAATTACAATCTCCACTTCTTATTGATAAAAAAATCAATAAATAAAAAATCATATTTAAACATAATTAATAATAATTTTTTATATTATATTGAACCAATCTTCTAAACACAAATTGTAGTGTAATTCATTATTCAAATACAATTAAATCATAATGTATATTAACATATTTTTATTTTCCTATTCTTATTTTATATTGGGATGTTTTTATTCTTTGTATTAGATTAATAACTGTCACAAAAACAAAAAGTTAATATACTCGGTGATGGTAACGAGTGTTAAGAAAGCTACAACAAGGGACTTCTCGGGAAAAAATAAGCGAAATCTAGAGGACGTCACAACTCATTCATGAGATCGGATACGTAACACCCCCCAATTTGTGTGTTGAATTTTTTAAAGTTAGACATTTGAACTTTAATCCTAAGGGGGTGGACCCCAAGGGATGAGTATGGTGTGAATGTATTTGCATATTTTATTTGAGGAAATAAATAAAATGATTGTGCATTTTGACCAAAAGAGAATTAGAGATCACTTGCCAAATCCATGAGGATGGATAAGGCAACAAATCCCCAAAAATCTTTCAAAAATCCTTGAAAGAAATTAATTTAGATTTGAGGAGGAATCTAAATTTCCCCAATGAAGAGGAGTAGTTGGGAAGAGGTGAGAAAAAAAGCTGGAAAAGCTGAGGAAAAGCTTAAAGCAGCTTTAAAGAGTCCCAAAATGGGAAGCCTAGGCTAAACAGGAAAGAAAGCATCCTGCTATTCTGGACGCAGAATTAGAAACATGCTTTGGGGAATTATGAGCTTAAATAAGCTTCTCCTAAGCAGATCAGAGGTTGATCTGTGCTAGGAGGTGATCTCTGCTCGGGGGTGAATCCTGGGAGATAAAGAGGATTCTAAGGTTGGGAGGTTGGTCATTTTGTAGATTTTGTGGTATGTTCTGAATTTCTTGTTACTATGTCTTATTACAGTATGAATTGGCTACATATAAAATTGAATTTTATGACAATGAGAAATTTTGGTACTACATTTAACAGAATCTATCCTTAGGCATTCACCTTCCAGATTTTGTTTAGTTGTAGACCAGAAAGTTCATAGAGTAGAAACTCTAGAATCTCTAAACCAAGGTTGGTTTAAATCTGAAGTTACTTAGTCCCCATGGATCATTAAATATTATTTTATTCCTGTATATACAACTGGGATATTTTGTAGAATTTGTGCTCTTAGGTATGCTGAAATAAGAAATTAGTATACTTGAAATTAGTATGCATAGTATATAGCAAAATGAAAGGAAGCAGATAGTAGAATGTGACAAGATTGTGTTTTAGAAAAGAGTCATTCTAATTTATATGAGTATTATAAAAATTATAAGGGGATAAATTTTTTTTCATCTCTAAATCTATTATTATTCATGGAAACCCGGTGGCATAACAACATACTTGACTTATAATTTAGGTCCTCTAGTTAGACACCTTTGAATACCTATGAAATAAAAATTTACAAAAGTATAAATGATTACGGAATATATATTTATGGAATTTTTGTGAAACCCCAAAGTAAATCTACCCTATCGAGGTGTTATAATACCCATAGCAACTATAGAGAAATTTTGTATTTTAACTTCAACTCGCAACCTTCAAATAAACATTGGATAGTGGAGTTAAACTATTCTAAAGGTATATCATTAATTAAACAATTGAACATTGATATCTATATGCATAAAAAAAAAAAAAAAAACGTGTATCGATTACAAGTATCGATTATTATACAAATCAAAGGCAATCCTTAATAGTCTTGGCTATAAAGGAATCACATACATATACATTAATATTATATAACATAAAGGCGATACGAATGCAAATCTCATGTTTCAACGATACATGTTAAAAGGGAAGCATAACTATGAAACGTATATATATATGATTATATCTGTTCAAAAGAGGATATCATAACGAAGCAAGGTATTATATATAATTACTATCGCAAATGGAACGTAAGAATAGTCAAACCATAAACATGTGTGGCAAGCAATTAGACAAGCCTATATTCAACGAAGAAATCGGACTGCATGGATAATAATGCATCACGACTTTGTGGAGATCTGTCCACGTTAATCTAACATGAGCCAAGGTGAAAAATAAAATGATAATACAACGCGTAACCATAGCTCTAACTATAATCATTACGAAATAGCATGGAGCCTTCAAAGTTTTAACCAAAAATTGTTACACGACAGACGAGAGTTCTACAGAGCCGAGTATATGATTCCACATTTTATGTTAGTTGCGGTTGCAGAGTGTGGAGAGTTCTTCGACACACGGTAAAATAAAACGTTAAAATAACCAGAGAATAAACCTCACCTCTGTCCGCCCGAACGCTGTCATTATTCCCCTATTCGATCACAGAATGCATCTTGTTAGAGTACAGAGAATTTAGCTGAATAGTTAGACTTCGTAACTATTCGATCCGTAAAATAAATCAGAACTATGGAAATACAACAAATAAATGGGTTATTGACGCCGGAGGAGACAGATAATGAAACGTATGATAATCTACAAGTGATGAAAACCGAACTTCCTCCAGTATTCAGAATATAATGATAGAAAACCCAAAACAGCCATATGAGGGGGGCGTAGTGTTAGTAGGAATAAAAATCTTTGAAAATTGTTCCTGCCAAAACCCAAAGCCGAAGTCGGCATACTGAAAAGAGTAGAAGAACGACGTTGTGAGGGAACTTGTTGTATCCACGTTTCAAATTGATATAAAACAAAAATATAGGGGTGTGGAAAGCCTGTATACCGACCAACAGAAGCATGAACCCCGCACGCAACCATTAAAGACCAGAAACCTACAATGGTTGCGCGGAATAACCAGTAAGAGCGTAGTAAGCATAACTGACATAAATCAACAGAATGAGAACTTGCTAGATAGGAAAATCAAACGAAAACATGTTCTACGTTACAGGAGATCCATAACCAGTTGAATAACCAGGTAAGGTAGTTAGCTGGAGAGTGCGAGTCAGAGATGCAAACCCAGAAGCTCTTAACTCAGCAGAATCTGAAACCATGAAAAGAAGGAGAAGAATAAGAATGGGGTCTGGGCCGTGAAAGATAAATAATGAATGCCAAACCCTAACACAAGAGATCGAAAGGTACTGGGCAAAATAAAACAAATCCGGTTCCCGGATTTACTCAGGTACTTCCAGAGATCTCGAAGTGTTACGAAATCTGGAAAAAGGATTTCAAGATCAACTCTGCTCTGCAACCGTGGTACCCTCTGGCCAGTTTAATAGTAATTTAAGCCGGTTCAGCGTACCTGAGAGGCGGGTGGCAGGAGAATTCAGGAAGGGTCTCATTGAAAAGATTTTTCTTCCTCCTTCCTCCTTACAGCTGTTGGAAAAACACGTTATCAGTACAGGAGTGGTTGTGAAAGAAACTTTTGAGCGAGTGTCACAGTCCTGGAACTGAAACCCGCCACCAGGAGCTTGGGCTGCTAAGGAGTCCTGGCATCAGCACACAAAACTTGAAAACTGAGCTCGACATACGTGCGAGCTAGGGTTTGACCGCACCGTATTCTGGCGAGCGCGGTATTATAAAACCGGCCGAGGAAAAAAAAAAACAACTTACTCGGCGGTCGGAGAGTTATAATACCGGGGTTTCAAATAATGACTCGCGCAAATGGAGAAAACGAGGGGTTAGCGCTCATCATACCTAACCATGTATATCGTGGCATTTCATTTAATTACATAACAAGGCTTTGATTTACATATCATATATATATATAGCATTATTAAGTGCTACGTATATATATATGCGTCCATTGAGGTTATATAGCTGAGGGCGACATATATATATATGTATATATATAGGCAGGGTTAATTTTGATAAAGGTCGTGGATATGAATAGGTCAGATATGTAGATAGGTGTCACACTTACAAGCGCACGATTTCACATTATAAAATGAATGCAAAGTTGTATAAGGTATAGCCTAGTTTATTTAACTATATGGTATTACATATATATATATGCCTATTATGTAGGTATGTGCATTGAAACCTATTATAACAATGATAATTGTAGGGGGTATATAGACGAGTTATACAAGCAAGTAGGTTATCAAGATTATATATATATGTATGTAAGTGATAAAAAAAAAATATAGTGTATGGAATATATAGTTATCTATTGATGTGCGTTAGCTCATGGTTTTATCTAAGGATACTATAAACATATATAGGGGGCACTTATATATAAATATATATATAAAGGTTATGCAGAGAGTTAGGCACATCTTAATTATTTATGTCAAATGATAACCATACATGGGTTGCATATTTATATACATGTATGTTTTATAATTGTATATAGATGTTATATGTTGACATATAGGTGACATATATGTGATCGCCTGAAAAGGAATTGAACATAGAGACCTTAAGAGAGGCATGGGATCTTAGGTATATAGGTGAACTATGCATATAGAAAATATTAAATGTTATTAAAGGGGGATGGAAAATAGAAATGATACTAAAGGTAAAGACGATATTGAAGAAACAAGTGGAAAATATAACATTTGATGAAGAGAAAAAAAAATTCATTAAACTGGAGGTGTTACAAATGGTATCGGAGCATCAGTTACAACAAATTGGGTTGTCATTTTGTGCTCACTGTTATAACATATGTGGTTGTTTTGTTGAAAAAATTTATTTTAAAATCTTGCTAATTAGTATTGTAAGTGTGTACAGTGGAAATGGCTGAAGGTGAAGGGATTTATGTGGATCTGCGTGATGAGTTTGCTACTCCAGATCCCAATGCCCCGGTACTGGCTATGTTGCACCGGATGCAACGAGAGTTGGCGGAATTAAGAAGCCAAAATGACCTGTTGTCATCCGCCAGTAAGGAGAAGGAAAAGCTCATCAGAGAGCTAACTTCCCAGAACAGCCAGGAAGGTGAAGGTTCCGGAAAGAGAAAGATGGATGAGTCTGATGATGATGACGCTCCTAGACAATAGCATAAACAGAAAAGAGAATTGGAGGGAGAATTTAGAAATATCAAACCTCCTTCCTATGATGGGGAGAAGGAGGAGGATGCTGAAGCTTGGTTGCTGAACATGATCAAGTATTTCCTAGTATATGAATATGAGAGCAATTTGAAGGCCAGATTAGCTGTGTATCAGCTGCAAGGAAAAGCCACACTGTGGTGGGAAGAGACAAAAACGGTGCATGCCATTGATGAAAAAACAGTTACTTGGGAAGATTTTCAGACGAAGTTCAAAAATCTTTATTTGAATGAACGTTATTATGATGATAAAGCAAAAGAATTCCATGAACTTAGACTAGGACAGCTCACTATTGATGAGTTGGTCACTAAGTTTACAAATTTACTGAGGTATGTTCCTTACATAAGGGAAGAAAAAGCAAAGGTTCAAAGGTTTTTGAATTGCTTACCTACTGTGTACAAAGAGAAAATTGATTTTGACAACCGAAGACAATGGATGAAGCTGTTAGAAAAGCAAGATTATTCTATCAGCAGTTTAAGGGGAAAACTGAACAAGGGAAGAGCTGGCTGAACAAGGGTGAGTTCAAAGGTAAAAGACCAAAACCAGCATATTTAAGAAATTTTGGTAGAGATCATCAGCGGAAAAAATTCAATAAACCAAGAGAAAGTCAAACTGCTCAGTCCCAAGTGGCTTCAAAACATGTAGAAGGGAACAATAAAAAGGAAGGGACAGTCAGAATGAAGGAACCTCTGAAATGTTGGGGCTGTGGAGAACCCCATATGATGAGGGACTGCCCCCATCGAACTATGCACATGATCAGCAGAGAGCGAGAGGCAACAACTGTAAATGACATAGCCAGAAATATACCGACTATCAGTGCAGCCTTGGAGAATCGACAAGCAGAACATCAAGCAACCATGGTGGAAATGGAGGGTAAGATTTATGAACTACCTATTACTGTTTTGATTGATCCAGGTGCTTCTTTGAGTTACATTAGTCCTGGAATTGTAGAAAAATGTAAAATTAAACCTGAAAAATTTCAGCAGTGATGGTTGGTACAGCTGGCCACTGGAACTAAGAGAAAAGTCACTCATAAGTTGCCTAAAACAGCAATACAATTAAATGGTTTTTCAACAGAAGTAAACTTGAACATATTGCCATTAGGATCCTATGATTTACTGGTAGGAATGGATTGGCTAGAGAAGAAGAAAGCCCTGATGAACTGCTAGGATAAAACTCTACATTGTGTGGATGAAGAAGGGAAACCTTTTACACTAAGAGGGAAACAAAAACCCATTTCAGTCAGACAAATATCAGCCTTACAATTGAAAAGAACAGCTAGAAAAGGATACCAAGTCTATGCAGTGCATGTAGAAGAAATAGAACAACAAACTGAGGAAGAGTTATTGGATGCTATACCAGTCATTAGAGAATTTAAGGAAGTTTTTCCCAAGGAAATCCCTCATCTTCCCCCCAAAAGAGAGATTGATTTTTCAATCGATTTGGTACCAGGAGCAACACCTGTTTCCCGAGCACCTTATCGAATGAGCCCTCCTGAACTAATGGAACTGAAAATGCAATTACAGGAACTGTTAGATAAAGGGTATATTAGACCAAGTGTGTCTCCTTGGGGAGCCCCGGTTTTATTTGTGAAAAAGAAGGATGGAACTTTTAGGATGTGCATTGATTATCGTCAACTGAACAAGTTGACTATTAAAAATAGATATCCACTTCCTAGAATTGATGATCTGTTTGATCAAGTGAGGGGGGCCTCAGTCTTTTCCAAGATAGACCTAAGGACTGGTTATCACCAGCTCAGAATTAAAGAAGAAGACATCAGCAAAACAACATTTCGAACCAGGTATGGGCATTACGAATTTGTACTTCTACCTTTTGGCTTGACGAATGCCCCTGCCACATTTATGTGTCTGATGAACAGTGTGTTGAATAAGTATTTGGACAAATTTGTTCTTGTGTTCATAGATGATATCTTAGTCTATTCTAAAAATGAAGATGAACATAAGGAACATCTGAGAATAGTGTTGCAGACTTTAAAAGAAAACCAGCTATATGCCAAGTTCAACAAATGTGAATTTTATAGAGATAAAATTCAATATCTGGGTCATATAATTTCTGAAAAAGGGTTGGCAGTTGACCCTGAAAAGATAAAAGCCATTAAAGAATGGCCAGTTCCCACTGATGTTTCAGCAGTAAGATCATTTATGGGAATTGCAGGCTATTATCGCAGATTTGTGGAGAGATTTTCTGCTATAGCAAATCCCATAACCTCATTGCAAAGAAAGGGTGTCAAGTTTGTGTGGACTGAAAAGTGTCAAAACAGTTTCGAGCAGTTAAAACAAAAACTTATTTCAGCCCCTATATTAAAAATTGTTGATCCTGATAAAGAGTTTGTGGTATGTACAGATGCTTGCAGAGAAGGGCTGGGAGGAGTCCTGTTGCAGGAAAACTCAGTCATTGCCTATGAATCTAGGAAACTGAAAATACATGAACAGAATTATAGTGCATATGATTTGGAATTTGCAGCTGTTATCCATGCTCTGAAAATGTGGCGGCACTATCTTCTAGGGAAAAAGTTCACATTAATGACTGATCATATTAGTCTTAAATACTTGTTTTCCCAAACTGACCTGAATGCAAGACAAGACAGATGGCTGTCCTTTTTAAGTGAATTTGATATGGACATCAAGCATATCAAGGGGAAAGAAAATAAAGTTGCTGATGCATTGAGTAGAAATGCTTGTCAACATTTAAACAGCATTGGGAGTAGTGCTCAGATGGAGATAGAGGAATTGGTAGGAAAAGCAGCCAATCAAGATCCCCAGTATGAAGCACTCTTGGTGAAACTACAGAAAAGGGATAAAACTGATTTCACTAAAAACCAGAAAGGGCTGCTCTATTACAAAAACAGGTTGTATATTCCAAATATAGAGTCATTGAAAAGAGAAATTCTAGATGAATATCACAAACAGCCTTATGCAGGACATCCGGGATACCAAAAGATGTTAACAGCCTTGAAGAAGAGGTTGTTCTGGCCGGGAATGAAAAGAGATGTGGCAGAGTATTTAAGTAGATGTATGGAATGTCAGTTAGTCAAAGTTGAGCATCAACATCCAGCAGGGCTTTTAAACCCCTTGCCGATTGCAGAATGGAAATGGGACACCGTTTCCATGGATTTTATAACCGGATTACCCAAAAACAAATATCAGCATGATTCTGTAATGGTGGTAGTAGACACTCTCACCAAAGCTGCCCACTTTATACCAGTAAAATCTACCTTTGGAACAACTCAAGTAGCAAATGTTTTCCTAAAGGAGATAGTAAGGCTTCATGGAGTGCCCAAGGTGATTGTCTCAGATCGGGATGCCAAGTTCACAGCAGCATTTTGGAAAGGATTGTTTGCAGGAATGGGTACTAAGCTGAATTTTAGTACTGCTTACCATCCTCAAACTGATGGGCAAACAGAAAGGACAAACCAAATCTTAGAAGATATGCTGAGAATGTATGTGATGGATAGGCCATCAAAATGGGAAGAGTATCTGCATTTAGCTGAGTTTGCCTATAATAATAGCTACCAATCCTCTATTAAGATGAGTCCGTTTGAGGCACTCTATGGGAGAAAGTGCCGTACTCCCTTGAGTTGGAGTCAACCAGAGGATAAACTGGTATTGGGACCAGATGCACTACAAGAGATGGAAAGAATTGTTAAACAAATACAGAGAAATATAAAGACAGCACAAGACCGACAGAAGAGCTATGCTGATAAAAAAAGGGTGCACCGAGAATTCAAAGTAGGGGATCATGTGTATTTGCGCATCAAACCCAAAAAGAGCACACTTTATGCAGGAAGTTGTGCAAAACTGGCCCCTAGATATTGTGGGCCTTTTGAGGTGTTAGAAAGGGTGGGACCAGTGGCTTACAAGCTGGCCTTACCACCCCATGTTAGAGTGCATAATGTATTTCATGTTTCATTATTAAAAAGATATGTGCATGATGCTTCTCACATAGTTGATTGGAATGTTGTAAAGGTGGAACCAGAAGGGGAGTTTCTGCCAGAACCGCTTTAAATATTGGAGCGGGAAGAAATTGAATTGAGAAACAGAACAGTGGTCAGAGTAAAGGTGCAGTGGAAGCACTTTACTGCTGAAGAAGCCACTTGGGAAAGAGAAGCTGAAATGATGGAGAGATATCCATTTTTGTTTAAATGAACTCTATTAGTTGAATAATAACACCGAGGACGGTGTTTATTTTCAGAGGGGGAATATGTAACACCCCCAATTTGTGTGTTGAATTTTTAAAAGTTAGACATTTGAACTTTAATCCTAAGGGGGTGGACCCAAGGGATGAGTATGGTGTGAATGTATTTGCATATTTTATTTGAGGAAATAAATAAAATGATTGTGCATTTTGACCAAAAAGAGAATTAGAGATCACTTGCCAAATCCATGAGGATGGATAAGGCAACCAATCCCCAAAAATCTTTCAAAAATCCTTGAAAGAAATTTATTTAGATTTGAGGAGGAATCTAAATTTCCCCAATGAAGAGGAGTAGTTGGGAAGAGGTGAGAAAAAGCTAGAAAAGCTGAGGAAAAGCTTAAAGCAGCTTTAAAGAATCCCAAAATGGGAAGCCTAGGCTAAACAGGAAAGAAAGCATCCTGCTATTCTGGACGCAGAATTAGAAACATGCTTTGGGGAAATATGAGCTTAAATAAGTTGCTCCTAGGCAGATCAGAGGTTGATCTGTTCTAGGAGGTGATCTCTGCTCGGGGGTGAGTCCTGGGAGACAAAGAGGACTCTAAGGTTGGGAGGTTGGTCATTTTGCAGATTTTGTGGTATGTTTTGAAATTCTTGTTACTATGTCTTATTACAGTATGAATTGGCTACATATAAAAATTGAATTTTATGACAATGAGAAATTTTGGTACTACATTTAACAGAATCTATCCTTAGGCATTCAGCTTCCAAATTTTGTTTAGTTGTAGACCAGAAAGTTCATAGGGTAGAAACTCCAGAATATCTAAACCAAGGTTGGTTTAAATCTGAAGTTACTTAGTCCCCATGGATCATTAAATATTATTTTTGTTCCTGTATATACAACTAGGATAAATTGTGCTCTTAGGTATGCTAAAAATAAAAATAGTATAACAGCATTGAAGTATGCATAGTATATAGCAAAATGAAAGGAAGCAAGATATTAGAATGTGACAAAAAGATTGTGCTAGAAAAGAGTCATTCTAATCTATATGAGTATTATAACAATTATAAGAGGATAGATTTCATCTCTAAATCTATTATTATTCATGGGAAACCAGTAGCATAACAACATACTTGACTTATAACTTAGGTCCTCTAGTTAGACACCTTTGAATAACTATTAAATAAAAATGTACAAGCAATGATTCTGGAATGTACATATGGAATTTTTGTGAAACCCCAAAGTAAATCTACCCTATCGAGGTGTTATAATACCCATAGCAACTATAGAGAAATTTTGTATTTTAACTTCAGCTCGCAACCTTGAAATAAACATTGGATAGTGGATTTAAACTATTCTAAAGGTATATCATTAATTAAACTATTGAACATTGATATCTATATGCATAAAAAAAAAAAACAAAACGTGTATAGAATACAAGTATCGATTATTATACAAATCAAAGGCAATCCTTAATAGTCTCGGCTATAAAGGAATCACATACATATACATTAATATTATATAACATAAAGGCGATACGAATGCAAATCTCATGTTTCAACGATACATGTTAAAAGGGAAGCATAACTATGAAACGTATATATATATGATTATATCTGTTCAAAAGAGGATATCATAACGAAGCAAGGTATTATATATAATTACTATCGCAAATGGAACGTAAGAATAGTCAAACCATAAACATGTGTGGCAAGCAATTAGACAAGCCTATATTCAACGAAGAAATCGGACTGCATGGATAATAATGCATCACGACTTTGTGGAGATCTGTCCACGTTAATTTAACACGAACCAAGGGAAAAATAAAATGATAACACGACGCGTAAACACAGCTCTAACTATAATCATTACGAAATAGCATGGAGCCTTCACAGTTGTAACCAAAAATCATTACGCGACAGACGAGAGTTCTACGGAGCCGAATACATGATTCCAAAATTGATGTTAGTTGCGGTTGCAGAGTGTGGAGAGTTCTTTAAAAACATGGTAAAATAAAACGTTAAAATAACCAGATAATAAACCCCACCTTTGTTCGCCTGCACGCTGTCATTATTCCCCTATTCGACCACAGAATGCATTTCGTTAGAGTACAGAGAATTTAAACTGAATATTTAGACTCCGTAGCCATTCGGCTCGTAGAATGAAACAGAACTATGGAAATACAACAAATGAACGGGTTATTGACGCCGAAGGAGACAGTTAACGAAACGTATGATAATAGACAAGTGATGGAAACCGAACTTCTTCCGGTGTTCCGAATATAATGATAGAAAAAAAAAACCAAAACAGCTATATGAGGGGGCGTAGTGTTAGTAGGGAATAGAAATCTCTGAAAATTGTTCCTGCAAACCCCAAAAGCTGAAGCCAGCGCCCTGACAAGAGTAGAAGAACAAAGTTGTGAGAAGGGCAACTGTATCCACGTTTCAAATTGATATAAAACAAAAATATAGGGGTGTGGAAAGCCTATATACCGACCAACAGAAGCATGAACCCCGCACGCAATCATTAAAGACCAGAAACCTGCAATGGTTGCGCGGAACAACCAGTAAGAGCGTAGTAAGCATAGCTGACATAAATCAACAGAATGAGAACTTTCTAGATAGGAAATTCAAACGAAAACATGTTCTACGTTACAGGAGATCCATAACCAGTTGAATAACCAGGTAAGGTAGTTAGATGGAGAGTGCGAGTCGGCGATGCAAACCCAGAAGCTCTTAACTCAGCAGAATCTGAAACCATGAAAAGAAGCAGAAGAATAAGAATGGGGTCTGGGCTGTGAAAGATAAATAATGAACGCCAAACCCTAACACAAGAGCGCGAAAGGTACTGGGAAAAATAAAACAAATCCTGTTCCCGGATTTACTCAGGTACCTCCAGAGAGCTCGAAGTGTTACGAAATCTGGAAAAAGGATTTCAAGATCAACTTTGCTCTGCAACCGTGGTACCCTCTGGCCAGTTTAATAGTAATTTAAGCCGGTTCAGCGTACCTGAGAGGCGAGTGGCAGGAGAATTCAGGAAGGGTCTCATTGAAAAGATTTTTCTTCCTCCTTCCTCCTTACAGTTGTTGGAAAAACACGTTATCAGTACAGGAGTGGTTGTGAAAGAAACGTTTGAGTGAGTGTCACAGTCCTGGAACTGAAACACGCCACCAGGAGCTTAGGGCTGCTAAGGAGTCCTGGCATCTGCACACAAAACTTGAAAACTGAGCTCGACATACGTGCGAGCTAGGGTTTGACCGCACCGTATTCTGGCGAGCGTGGTATTATAAAACCGGCCGAGGGATAAAAAAAAAAACAACTTACCCGGCGGTCGGAGAGTTATGATACCGGGGTTCAAATAATGACTCGCGCAAATGGAGAAAACGAGGGGTTGGTGCTCATCATACCTAACCATGTATATCGTGGCATTTCATTTAATTACATAACAAGGCTTTGATTTGCATATCATATATATATATCGGGGGCGTCACTGACAAACCAATATATTATCACATGCGTTCATATTGCGGTAAAAAAAATTAAAAAATCAAAAAACATTATATTGCATGTATAACTAGGGGGGAGGGGGTTTTTTTATTTATTATATAAAATATTTATAATTTGGGGTATTTTTTTTTAATTTCTATGGCCAAGCGCAGTTAGGAGGGTCGTGGGAAGGCAAATACCATGACTGTTGCAGGTTTAGAGCGGGCGTTCGACTGTTGCAGGTAGAGCAAGGAGGGTCGTGGGCGTTACAGAGCTCACTGCATTCTCATTTGGGTTCGAGCCCATCTCCAGTTTTCTTTATTGTGATTCTGAGCTCCGAATCGAAGATGCGTGAGATTCTGCATATTCAAGGAGGACAATGTGGGAACTAGATTGGTGCGAAATTATGGGAGGTTGTATGCGAAGAGCACGGGATTGATCCCACTGGACTGTACAAGGGTACATCCAATCTTCAGCTGGAGAGAGTCAACGTGTACTACAATGAGGCAAGCTGTGGTAGATTTGTGCCGAGAGCCGTTTTAATGGATCTGGAACCCGGGACTATGGATAGTGTGAGGGCAGGACCTTATGGACAAATATTCAGGCAAGATAACTTTGTTTTCGGTCAATCTGGGGCGGGGAATAACTGGGCTAAGGGTCATTATACTGAAGGAGCTGAGCTCATTGATTCAGTGCTGGATGTTGTCAGGAAGGAGGTTGAGAACTGTGACTGCTTGCAAGGTATGTAAATCTATGCATATTTTTGTACCTTTGAAGTTTAGGGTGCATGCATTTTTTAATCTGTCTTTCCACCCTTTTTTTTTTCCCCTTCTTTATAGTTTTTCGTAGGGTTTAGATTGGTTGCTTTCGATAGCAGAAACCTTCTCTTTGAACCGGAGGAAAGCTCTATCAAATGCTGCATGTCAGAAATTCCAAAAATTAATACATGGGTGCCAGTGGTGTGAACTATGGATATACGTCCTCGAGTGTGGAGTGGATTGTCCCTATTGCATAGGGAAAATGGCCACAGTGCCTTATTGAATATGCAAATATTCGAGGTTGTAAAACTTAAGAGATGGAAGTGCATGAACTAGCGGCCACAAGTGGTGGACACCCACGCAGAACTGTGCCTTGAATCCCTGACGACGAAAGCATACACAGAGGTATTTTTAAAGAATATTTCGTGTCAAATTTGAAATAACAGCATTGTTTGTCTTGAATTTATTTTGACTTTGGGAACAATGGAGAGAGTCGATTTTACACAATTATTGGAGGAAACTTTAGCACATGGAATATATAAATGCAATTGCATTTAATGAAACACAATGTATGGAGCATTGTTAGCCGGTAAGTTACAAAATCCACAGAGCACGGGAATTAGCAGATGGACGCTCAGAGGCTAGCAAAATTTAATATAGACGAGCAAAACCAACAATTTACTTCATTATTTAGATTTAGATTAGGCTAAAAACCAATGTGCCACTAAGTTTCTGGGACGTGGGAGTGGGGGAACACACTTGGGAGATTTGTGGAGACACCCTCCCAATTTTAAGGAGTGTCACGGATGATGGGGGGACCCGGGTCTAAATGGCTGTAACGACATCCTTCGCTGTTAAGCACCAAACTGTAGGCTTTACCTTGGCTTTTAAACACTTAAATATTGAACATCTGACTGTCGAATCTCTTAAACTTAAGCTGTTAACAGTTGAACCTAATCTATCCAAAATCCAAATTTGGCAACATGAATCTCTTTGGTGGCTGCTGTATTAGTCATGGCGGCTTGGCTGTAGCTTCCAGTAACTCCTCTGCGGTAGCTTGGCCAGAAACAACATTTTCTTCCTCTTCCTTGGCAGCTGGACAGTCTCCACAAAGAGAAATCAACAGCTCGAAGGGAAATTCCAAATGGTAAGTGAAAATGTCAAATGTAGATGGAAAAGTATATGTAGAGTCATTATGTTATGTTAGGTGAACTGTTTTATTTTTGAGATTTTTTGTTTTTTCACTGTTTTATGTTTTCTCTTTGAAAAATCGCTGGGGCCATGCATACATCCTACTTTCAAGAGGGAGTGCCAACAAGTCCATCTTTTTGTGAAACTTGCTGTCCAGACTGTTGTAACATTTCACCTCACTTTAGGGATCTTGTCGTCTTAAGGGCATGTGGATCATGTGTAACATTGGTAAATCCATCATTTGCTAAAAAAGGTTGTCTCTGCATCATACATGGGCTGTGTTCTTCCATAATAAAGCAAGAGTGACGTTCCATGGTTTTATTTTTACTTTTATCAAGTAAAATTGAGTAAAATGGCTATGAAAAATCTGAGTGTATAACCTGGTTTTGCAGACATCCTACTTTCAAGAGGGAGTGCCAACAAGTCCATCTTTTTGTGAAACTTGCTGTCCAGACTGTTGAAACATTTCACCTCACTTTAGGGATCTTGTCGTCTTAAGGGCACGTAGATCATGTGTAACATTGGTAAATCCATCATTTGCTAAAAAAGTTGTCTCTGCATCATACATGGGCTGTGTTCTTCCATAATAAAGCAAGAATGACGTTCCATGGTTTTATTTTTACTTTGATCAAGTAAAATTGAGTAAAATGGGCTATGAAAAATCTGAGTGTATAACCTGGTTTTATTTTTTCTTTTATCAAGTAAAATTGAGTAAAATGGGCTATGAAAAATCTCAGTGTATAACCTTTTCCAATATACCTCTTTAGCAGCTTGTAAAAACTCTTTTTCCAGATGTTAGAGACAAGTTTTCATGGTTTTATTTTTACTTTTATCAAGTAAAATTGAGTAAAATGGGCTATGAAAAATCTCAGTGTATAACCTTTTCCAATATACCTCTTTTGCAGCTTGTAAAAATGAGCTATGAAAAATCTCAGTGTATAACCTTTTCCAATATACCTCTTCTGCAGCTTGTAAAAACTCTTTTTCCAGATGTTAAAGACATGTTTCAAGTGCATTTATTCTTATAAGAGTGACATGTTTCAAGTGCATTTATTCT